>WWET01001801.1:39480-62344 GCA_011038615.1 Limnodynastes dumerilii | reverse complement strand
AGGAAATGCAGAATGAACCATTTCATGGCTGAATTTTGACAAAGCAATAACCATAATTAGCTAAATGTAAACAGAGGGACTAAGTGATCAATATTAAACAAGACTTTGTGTCTCATAATCGTATTTCCATGCTGATATTCAACCACGTTCTTCCTGTTATGGACATCCATCAACAAAGACAGCTTAGCGTCGGATATGTCTTTTCTCTTAGAAATTGCTGGATGTCCTGTGACAGAACAATATTTCCCAGAAGAGTTACCACTAACCGTATTCAGCATATCTTATTGTGTTTCTCCAAAAATATGCTGATTAACCTATTTAGTGCCTGAGGGAACAGTGGCAATGCTTACTTATTATGGCACACATTACATCTTTCACTAGTGCAGATGTCTGTAATCTAATGTAATCGCATGTAACTGTTCAGTGCAGAATAAAAATCTACCTACACTCCAGAAAATGAACGTTAATTTGGACAACACAGTAGAAATATTAATGATTCAGCTTATGTAATACACAATTAACTAAACAAATGACTGCACATCTGGCAAGCAGTAAAAAGTGTCACATTGAACAGTCTGATATTCTGTGCTCTCAGCACATTATGAATTAATTAGAATAATAAGCACATATAACATAATGAGCACAATGGGGAACATTATGGATGAACACATGGCATAAGACTCCTCCTAACTTCATGTTATGGGATATGTTACAATGACTAGTCACAGCAATCTTGCACATAAGTCATCCACTAGGAATTACAATCCATTACAATTTTCACATATATGGTATATAAGATGGACATTACATCTAACACATAACAGTTAGCATGCCCACTTAAAAATAGTTAGGAGAAAACATTAGACTGGACCACGACTTGCGCAAAACAGTCACAAGAAGCGGAAACTGAACACATTTTGTACACTGCACTTTCATTATGGATCTGAATTCTCCAATAGAATGCTTACAGCGTGTACACAAGGTGCAAGGGAGGAGGTAATTTTAATAGTATAGTACTGATGTGTTTCAGCCTGCGAGTACTATCTAGACTTCCGTACCGTCCTCATTTTACGTAGGGACAGGGCGGAAATGTTAAGCTACATGAGCAGGATCATAAATCCGCAGAAGCAGGGGGAGCCTCCCCTCAACCATACAGAAGGCTGGATCCTGTCCATTATCATTAAACTTCTTTACTAAATGTGAACAAAAAGTTAATGGCCCATCCACCAGAATGGTTTTTCGGGTACCATTGTAGCTTCATTAAAATAACAAGCCATTATATAAGCCATAATCACCCATAATAACACTTACTTTTAGGGCCATTAACAAATGGACTAGTGGTCGAGCTCTTCCCATTGGTACCAGACTCTTGATCTGGACGTCTTGTTGGATTACCATTCCAACTGTTAGTTTGAGAGGTAGGATCTGGAAGAAAGGACACAAACAGCTTCGTTATGATGCAGTTTAGCAGAGACGACGTATCAAACAATATAAAACAAGGACACGGAGATATGAAGCAGTAGAAGAATCTTTTGTGCTTAGATAAGAGTGAAATTTTCTCTTTAAGAAACACATCATTCAACTTAATATAGAGATTGTAAAGCCATGTGCAGAAACTATAGGGATTCTCACAGTTGGCAAGCAAAGCTCTGCAAATGACATTTTAATTTAACAGAGTGAGTTGATTGTCTATGAAACCGAGTTCTAATTAGAAATATTATTCATTCTTGACATATAATATGTTTTCTATAAGTGAAAACACAAAGAAAGTTGTATAGATGTACTGACTTTTGCCTTTTATATATATATATATATATATATATACACACACACACACACACACACACACACACACACACACATATACACACACATTTAATTTACAGATGTATAAACAGTAAATAATGGTAAGCCATACATTAGTCATCAAGCATCAGGACACAAACTGCTCTGCTGAAGAGCAAGGGAAAGTTAGTGGTTTTCTTACCTTGCCCAACCTTCATAAGGATCTTCATGGCTTTAGTGACACATACTCCCCCTTCCTGGTTATCCACACCCTCTATGGAGCCATTAGATGTAGCTGTAAAACAAAAGATGTTTGAAAAAATTTAGATCACATTCTAGATTACAGCACAGATAAATAGATTTTTCTGCTTTACAGTCCACTGGAAACTAATGACCATATTTAAGTCCAGCAAAATTAGAGTTGAAACTGGTGGCCTTGAAGGCCTCCTCTCAAGTGCTTTTTCTAAGGTAAGCAAAAAGAAAAGGTATTTCTAACAAAACCTCAAATATTTTAAAGTTAATAAAAAGGAAAGATTCCATGGCAATGTGATATTTAAAATATATTTGCATAAAACTGCTCTTTAAAAAGGCTTCATCCTACTATAACCTTGCCATTTCAATTGACATTGTCCATTTAAGTGTGTTTCACACAATGCCTTGGTACTAAAGGAAGACCCTTGTCTGGTATCCACCAATTGTCTGCACACTGATGTTTCTCCAGTGTAGGAGTTCAGCACCTTTGTACCACCCATCCACCTATTGTGTACAAGTTGCTACCCTTCACAATGTTAATAAATCTCTCCAACTTTTCTAAATGTGCTTTTGGCATTCTATGCATTGTAAGCACATTCCATAGGTGTCTTTTTATGCTATTTTTTAATTTACACCTTGGCATTGTAATGCAGTCCTGCAGTGTTTCTTTGTAAAATCATGTTGCCTAACCTATTTTTATGCTGAAGGAAGAAAAAAAACCGATAGTAATCTAATCTATGAGTACATCTGACAGCGTGACACTAGAACACAAGGCTCACAAAATAATGGAGACATAGTTTTTTTTTTAGCGGAAGCAAAAATCAATAGCGAGCAGCGGTACTAGACATAAATCAAATGTGTCTGTGATAAAAGTATTTTTCTCAACCTATTTGTCGACGCACGGGCCAACAAGATAGAGGGAAAAATAGGTACAGAAAAACTAAGGCTGAGCTGTTGAAATGCTAAAGCAGATTTTATATGTGTTTTAATTGTAATGAAAACTGCAGGATAGTTTGTCCTTTCTCATCCACAACATGTATTAACTAGTGAATAGATTCTTGTGTCTTTTCTGGCAGCCTGTCACTCAAATGTAATATCTAAACAGCATGTCAGGCAAAGAAATAGACAGTGGGGGAGGAGTTAATGCAACACAACGTTTTGCGACAAAATGGAACACAAGTATATGGAAGTTGATTATAGCAGTGCCAGGATCTAATTGAAGCTAGCAGATTCACATAATAGAATGCCAACATAAATCTCTTTCAAACTACCAATCCTCTGTTAGGAGAAGAACTATTCTATAGAGCAATAAAACAGACTATTCTAATCATTCTCAGTAGTAGAGGTAGTGGTAGATGCTACGGTTATGTATCGGGAATTTATTATCTTTTACACATCGTGTTTGATGAAGGCCTTTGTGTCATGTAATTTTGCATGTCATAGTTTCTTATTTTTGCATGATCTCTTAGAGGTTCCTAAAATAGCTCTGGGCACCGCAAAGCTCATCTTCGAAATGAAGTGTTATCTGCTAGCATAGCAAAAGGCCAAAGCCACATTACATCCTTAATTAAAACTGACTGCTTGTAACAACCTCTATAGGGAAATTCAGAACACCAGCAATTTGGATGAATTCCGTTGCTTCCTATTCAAAGCACAAAAAAAGGCTTTTTATTAAGCAAACACATGAAATGACTGAAAGGCCTTTCTGATATTGAAGGGGTATTCTCTGTGGCCATTTTGTATTCTAAGCAGATGACAATGACATTTAAAGCAAACCGTCTACAACAAATATCAAAATCACCATAGAAATGACGACCAAAGCTTCTGTCTTTAAAAAATACAGACAACTTTCTTCAAATGATATACATGCAAAATTGCAATGTGTGCATTTAGGCTTGGGTATTGCTAAAGCATTTATTAATGAAACCAGTTTGATATGTGCACAAATGACTTATACTGATGTACTGGATAACTTATTTGTGCATTTGGTTTTGCCCCTGGCCAATATTATCCCTGCACTTTTATTGAAGTTTTAAAACATAATTGCATGTATCGCTTTATCCAAATCTTGGAAGACTGATATTGCACAAACTTAAGCTGGGCATACACTAGGATGATTATCAGTCCCAGATGGGGTTGGGACAATAAATGGGACAATTTGCCGCTAGGGAAATGTCCCGTTATCGGCACCATACACCTCCTCTGCTGGGACCGATAATCCTAGCAGAAGAGGAGGGGGCCAGGGCTAGTACTATACGCTCTGACAGCTTTGATACCAGCAAAGCTGTTAGAGCAGCATAGCACAGAGATATACAGCAAAAGCTATTGCAGGCAGTAATACAGATAAGAGTCAGCCGGAGCCGCGTTTCAAATAGTGTGGCTTCGATTGATCCCTGTCTGTACTACTCCTGCAATAGCCGCTGCTGTATGTCTGTGTACTATGCTGCTCTGACAGCTCTAAAGTATACCTTCAAAGCTGTCAGAGCAGCTTTGTACATAGCCATACAGCAGCAGCTTTGAAGAATAAGGAGAAATTCAGCTTGCTGATTGGCTCCCTTAAAATATAAGGAGCTTGCTCCCGATTTAAATCAAACACCAAATAATCATAGCAGAGCGTTTCTGGTGCGTTTTTTGGGGGTTTGAAAAATGAATCTTGGCCATACACTAGAGTCATTATTTGCCCGATCACCCGATAAATGGGTGATCAGGTCGATAATTGCTTTAGTATATGGCCAGCTTTAGGACCAGATCCTAACCTCTGTGTGTTTTCCATGGAAGAGGGGAGTGAACTAAGTTCCGCACGCCTGGAGATCGGATCCGGTCCTTGGTAATTAAAAGTAATAATTCAGGCAAATATGGTTTAGAGAGGGTTACTGAAAGAGTTGCCTAAGTAAGTGTGAAGCAAGCAGACACTGAATTGCAGCTGTGACAATCCTTTAGAACGGGAATTATGATTCTGTGTTGTAGTTAATAGATTTTGTTTCCAATTCAGATGTTTGTTAAATGCTTAAAAAACATTGTCACAAAGCTCATATCTACATAGAATGAACCAGTTATTTGTGCTAAAGCAGCTTAGCCAGACGCACTGATGATACGCGTCAGCCTGAAAGCAGATATTTCAGTGTTTTTTCAACTGCATTTTCCCCTCATTCAAAAAGGCTTTAACAGCATTGCCTTTTACAAAGAGCTTTGCCCAATTTATGCTCAAGTTACAATGGATCGTTTTTTTGGCTCCATAATAAAATCACAACATTAATTTCCTGCCATTTAGGAGGGAATTAATATTCCAAATGCTTTGTTTTTATAATTTCTATAGCCAAAAAAAAGGTAAAAGCTGAGGCAAAATGCTGGAAAAGGAATGTGACATTTATAATGCCCGGGGCTAAAAGCTGCTCCTGCTTTAAGAGCATTTGCTCCAATTATTTTATCGTTTGCTCGTAGTTTTTGTGGTCCTAGGAACAAAGTGGCTGCTGATTTATATATATTTAAAGCATGGTGTGAAAGCTAACACCATCTTAGATTTTTTCTGATTTAGTCATTGAAATACATGCATAAAAACACAAAATTACATTAATATGGAATGGAGCCCGTGTCATTTTTTTTAACAAGTTAGTGACGTGTAGGTCAGTGTCTGTGGCGGGATCGATTTGTCCTATGCAAAGCCAACACTGCGGCTTAAAACTCCTTGAATGGAGGGCCTTTGTAATACTGTTTTCTTGGCTCATCATCCAAATGTGGCCAGACTTGAAGGACAGACAAAGGCTTTCACCTGAGGCAGATTAAGCACTGTGCTGTCCTTCGGAAGAATTAAATGGAGATAGTGGTTTAATATTTACTCTTTAGGCTATCAGAATGCAATGGCACTGTGTAAACTATGCAGAGGGTGTACAAAGCAGTTATAATTTCATGGGTAGAATAAGACTAAGCACTAAGGCCCTGATTCACACCTAAGAAGTTGATGCTTCTTAAATGCGGATTTTTGCGCACTGGGCCACTGCGCATGCGTAGTCATATAGACTAAGAAATTTCCGTAGTGGTCCCGTACGCAGATTAACTACGTGCGGTATTTAAAGACCGCACATAGTTTTTAAGGTAAGAGGTGGCATGCCGCGGCAGCCTTTGGGGTAAGTTACCTAAAGTGGGTAGGGGAGGGATGTAAATTAGTTTGGGAGGGAGGGCTGGGGAACCCCTGTGCGTATATTCCCTCTTAAGGAAGGAAAATACACATGGGTAGTTATGGGTGCCATTAGGCACTTAAAAACAGGAGCGGGGTAGGGAAGGTTGCGGAGAAGTAGCAAATACATGTGTATCTGCATTTATGGATCACACATTTTGGCCCAAAGCCAGTGGTGATATTTGTTTATTACATTTTTTTTCCTTGCTTACTTAGTCTTCATACTTTACTTACTTACAAACCTACTTAAGGCTATGTGCCCAATGAAGTAGTGTAAAGCTGGGTACACACCTATGCAACTATCAGACCAATCATTCCATTCCAAACCATTTAGAATGATACTGCAGGACTGTGAGCGCCCCCTTGACTTGTGTCACATTTGTTTCATCAGATGTTTAGAAGTGAAAATGATCCCAGTTCTGCTGGTATAATTGGTATAATGTGTACACTATTCTGCCCGATTCAATAGCCTACAATGCCTGGCCGTGGCAAATTTTTTTGCATATTTACATCACTGATTTTAATACGCACCTCATAGAGGTTTTTCCTTACCATAATAGATGGGAATAGGTACACGTTGTGCTTTTTTCCCATCTTTGCGGTTCATTGAATCGGCCTCTATAAATTAGCATGCTCATCAGGACTTGTAACATAGACAGTAAGAAGCATTGCATCTCATGCAGGGTTGCATAGGTGTGTACTCAGCTTCAGAACTCCTTGAAACAGCTCCAGAAGAGGGCTATAGATATACTGCAGCATAATGATCCATTGTTCTCCGTGGCACAGCACCTCTGCTGTTCACACAGACACAATATACCACAACCCATTGGTATCAGCATTCTTTTTTAGCGATCACTCAGCACATGTATGTCTATATTTTCATGTATCTGTCTTCTATATATTCTGTTTTGTGTTGGAAATGCTAACGCAATATGAAAAGCTACTGATTCAGCAGCTAACACAGAACCAGCAGGCTCAATCTGTTTCTGGCTATGATTTTATATAGTCCCCATGGAACGGAAGTAATATTACATTTTAATATGTCTTCATTTGATCGTTATTATGCTGCCTCCCAGGAGACTGAGCTACTGCATAGATCTTGGCTGATTTTGGCCCATCAAGACAGTAGCATTGCACTAATCAGATAGAGCACTAAGCTGGCTGGGTTTCTGCTTTATATATACATTCACCGACGAAGGCTGGAACCAAAAATTACAGCAAATAAAATTCATCCCTTGGACGTGGTAGCTTTATTATAGACGGTGTTAGATGGCAGTACCTGTTTTCTAATTACTGCCTATAATGTAGTCTCTTATATTCTGTTCACGCTATGCAGTGATTTAATCATAGTGTGAGATGAATTACCTGGGAGTTTTAAAGTCTAGTTAAACGAATATTCATTTCTCCAGTCATATCCGTTTGGGCTTTGCTAGAGAGAGGCAGATGTAATAAACATCCCTAGACTCTGTTAAAAAAAAGAATCTATTCTACTCAGTAAAACAGAAAAAAAAAAGGAAAGCCTTAAGAGTCAAGCATTAATAAGAAGCAATCCTTATTGCAAGCTGTACTTGATCTAATGTCCGCTTCATAGGATTATCAAGCTCACAGCTCTCTTATCAAAGAAAATCCTTTGGCGGCAAGACCATGCAAGCACGCTCTGACTGTTTTCATTTGTCTGCCTGCCGTATAGTCTATACTGCTGGATTTGTTGTTTTTTTTTTTAATTAGCAATCTCTCTAGCTTGTCCAGTGCAAAATAGATGTGTGATATGACATGCTAGCTTTATGAGTTAATGCAATGTCCCAGTGTCATCAACCTGATGATCCACTGGTAATCCCAGCTGCTAAATTTGTACATTAACTCCTTACATACCAAAGGCCATGAAAGAGAAAGGGACCACAGATCGTTTCATAAATCACAGAAAACATTTGACATGACACACACAGATATACATATACATTAACATAAACAAGCAATGTTATTTCTAGATGATGAAATGTGAAAGATTGCCATTAAACAGTAGTTATAAAACTAGTGATGAGGAAATCAAAATCATTTATTTTGCATCAGCACTAAAGGGAATAGGAAAAAGCCCATCAATTTATAATCAAACAAGTATATGTAGGTCGTAATCTAATGACCAGGAACACATTAGTGTTTCCCAGCTTTTTATGAAGAGAAATATCCCCCTTAAAGCCAGGCACACTGAAATCCCATTCAATTAGGCAATAATAAATAAATGCAATAATACAAGTCATTCAATGGAAGCCTGTCTTGGTAATCAAGCAAAGGGAATGTAATACTGCACTAATGTATGTGGACATTACATTGTCCATAATGCAGTAACACATTATATAAATGCATAATGATAGGTATATAATGAGATCCGATCATATTTTGACTATTTTTAAACGTAACAGAATAATGTTTTACTTTCTAGGTTTCTTTTATTTCAATCTATTTTTTATACTTTATAATGTGAAGTAACTAGTGGTACAATGACTTTATTAACAAAAATATACTTAAGTCTCCTGTTTTGATGTGAGATTGCAAAAAAAACCCATTTCTCTAATGCTTTTAGGAAAATGTAGATAACGCATAATGTCTCCTCATATCAAATGAACTTCTAGTGCCAAGACAAAAGAATAGTAGGGAGCTTATGAATATTCCATAGTGCAACCTTACCTCCGCACTCAATAACTGTAATTTGAGCTATATTAGAAGATTTTTGGATAGATTAATTTTTTTTGTACGAACCACACATGAGTAACATTTTCCTTTTTTTTTCCTCATATACTGGCCTCTCAATAGCTATCAGGAACACTTTAAACCTGAGTGTCTTGATTTAATGAGCACAGATTTCACAGACCACAGCTGTCTTTGTAAAGAACAGCTCATTGCCATCCTTGCCGATAGCAAAGAAAGAGAAAGAGAGTGACAAGGACACAAGTACCTTCCCAGGCCAGAGCCCAGTGTGCCTGCATTTTCTCAAGAAGATCAAATATTGCTTGCAGTAATAAATTGTCTTTATTCTGCACTCATGGCTGAGGAGGGAGGTGTTTTCTTTATTTAATGAGAGCTGGGGAGGAGTGCCCTGTTGCCATAGTAATCTAATGCTTTACTTGCTTAAAGTATAAATCGTGCTTCATTATACATAAACAAAGGCGTCTGCTCTGTCTACAAGCTGTACACTTGTTTACGCAAAGAATGGTAAAATAGGGGGGGAAAAAAGGAGTACAAAAAGGTATATAACAGATCATGTAGGCCTTGAAGTCTAACTTGTCTTTATTGTCCATCTATGCTTAAATTTGCTGTCTGATTTCAACCTAACAATAGCCATACGACAGTGGCAAATTTAAATCAGAAATTCTATTTAATCTTTTGTTTTTGGCTTTTCCAGGCAAGCAAGGCTTGAGAGCTTGCATTAAAATGGTGGGAAAATGATTAATAGTAATAGAGGACTAGATCCAAACCTAAGCACGCTAGCCATTCTACACTAGCCGCTGACGTAAAAAAATCGCAGATTTGTATTTGCACGTGGCAGATGTTACGACACTTAGCACCGAACGTACGTACCATCAGCATAAAGAAGAACGAAGGGGCAGGGGCATCAATACGACACCCGTAATTTTGCTTTGTAGGTGGAGGGGGGCATTTAAATTGGACAGTATGGGCCGGGTTAGGCCGCACCATACGGAAATCCATTACGTACGTCAGTACTTACGCTTTGAAAAGTTAAGATAGGGTTCGGGAAGCGTAAAACAACCAAAAAAAAAAAAAGTAGTGAGGACAGTGAATAACAAATATAAGGCACAAAAGGATGAGGCTGAAAAATAATTAGATGACAACATGGCATCAGTGTTCTGTAATGCATGGTGGACTGAAGGTTAAATGATGTAACTCATTCCCTGCCACACGGAGTCTACACAGCACAATTACTGTAATTAAACCATTAAAATATTTTGGCTTACAAATGGGCTCTCCACAAATCAGGCTCAATTGATCAGCTGAATTCCCTGGCTAACAAAGGGTCATGGTACAGGGAAGATACACAGGCTTGCTCTACTGGCACTAATTGCATGCAATGATATTAATGACCCAGTAATTGCGTTACAAGTGGCACTGAAGTGGAAAACATCATTTTGAGGCAGAGTTCATCTCTTAGTGGTGAGATTTTACCACTGACTGAGTTAATGCCAACTGACAGTTTGGAATATAACACTATGGTTTAGAAAAAAGTGTATAATACCTCAGATGGACATGACGCCATTTACTTTGACGGAGGGCAGCGTAGTGGTACACCCAATAAACGCCACTGCTAAACGTTGCCCTGATGATGACCTTCATTCCTTTGTGGTGAGTTGTCAATGTACAATAGACAGTCTACAACAATTTTCTACATGCTTGGACTAATGAAAAATAGCTTTACATCAAAGCAATTGAAATGTAAACTACATACAAACATAAAACTACCCCATTGACCTGAAACAGTTGAAATGCCTCCTGAAGCAGTATGTTTGCCTTTCAAAGTGTACCTGCTACCTACGCACAATAGTGGCAGCCATTTTGTAGTTTAAACCAATATGCATGCCCGTGAAACCTAATAAAGGAAATTAGTGATATCCCTGTGGTACATTACATCATGTGACTAGTCCTACTGATGGTTTGCACATCCAAACTGTAGCCTCAGAGTGTGAGTGAAAGGTACACATTAAAATATGATGAAAATAATTCAAGAGTAAATGAATAATAGAAATACATCAGAGACCAGATCCACAACTAATAATAATAGGAGACTGCTATCAGTCTGTACGCGCTACAAAGGAATTCTGTATCCAATGGAATCTGTCCAATTAATCTGTCTCTGCATGGCGTTAGGGCCAACTTACCATGCGTATGAGATACACATGGAAGGTGGGCTATGCAATGGCAATCATACAGTAAAGGCATTCCAAAGCCCTCATATACGATTTACCAATCCATACGTGGGTGTGAAGTCTTAAGGTACGGTCCTTCATGCGGAAGGCCTGTATATGTGAGGGGAGTGCCGGAGGCTAACCTATGGAATTTACGCGCAGTTCTGGATCTGGCCCTAGAAGCTTAAAACCTTATTGAAGGTATTGGGTAAATGTGATGGTAAAGCCAATGGACACAATGACTCGATTGGTTGTCAGGCTTTTCTATTCTAATAAGGAGTATAGATAAATAAATATATAGTGATATAATGCAGTCTTAGTGGTAGTTAGAAGGTCAGACACTGATCACAGTAGATCAAAACAATGTGCTATTGTCTCGCAAAGAGCAAGAATTATGCAAAGATACATTAACATCATAACAATTCCTGGTGACCTTCTTCTTTGTCCACTTTGATTCCAGTCCTCCTGCCACACACATGCAGCATAGAAAAGAGGAAGCAGTCATCCGAGACCATGCAGCCAATCACCAGACAAGTAAGTAACCTTCACGAACGCGCACACACAGGCAGTACATTCTAGCCTGTAGCCAACTACAGGAACGAGATGCATGTACTCTTTGTGACTGAGACGTACCATGGCTGACTACATTTCACATGAGTTTGACTCATGCAACTGGTTTAGGAATTAGCATTGAGGCAAGAGGACAATTAATTAAGAGGGTTACTTCAAATTGGGGGGGAAAAAAAGATAGGACAAAACATTTAGGCAAACCTACATATTTGAGTTTATCCATGTCAGAATAAATGATCATCTCAGCGTAAGCTGAACTAATGAGGTCCGCATGCAAGCCGGAGATTTTCAGTTGAATGTTTCCCGAGGCACTTCTTTACCCACTTCACAGGTCATAAAAGATGTTAGAAAGCCGAAAAATGATTATATTTCATGATAGTCTGGGCAGTACTTTCAGAAAGGTTAGCAACTGGGCTTTGAGGTCTGAGGTAATGAAAGTGTGTTTCTTGCTTTCCAGTCTTTGATCAGTTCTCAGCCTGCAAACCCATTTAATGCTAAAAGCAGGGGACATTATATTCTTTTCATTTCTACTCGATTTCAAGCTCCTGAAGGAGATTTTGATACCCCACCTATTTAAGTAGATCCATATATATCATATCCGGAAGCTTTTGTTCTCTGTGTCTGCAAAGAGGACCCCATCCTTAATCTATTTTCAATATGAAAACACTTTGATTTCTAGAAACAGGATTTCACAGATATATTGTAAAATATTGTCTGTTTCAGATCACGTTACCAGTGGACAGTAAAAGACATTTAATCAATTAAATATCCAGCTAATGCTACACACAGCAACAAGCGGAATATGGCATTCCAGACAAATAAAATGTGCATACTTACATATGATATAGTAGTCCTTGTTTTTCTGGAATTCCAGGCCCCAGAGATTTGGACTGAACTCTTGAAACTTGATGGTGAATTTCACATCTTGGTCTGGTTTAGCACAATTCAGCAATGGGGTTTTGTCTTTTATAGTGCAGCTATCTGCTTGGTCCTTGTCCACTAGGTAGACTTTATAATATTCATATTGAGCAGTAGATTTGGAGTCCACTTTGGGGCATATAATATCAAGTTTATCTCCTATTTGTGGATACAGTATCAGTCCTTGTCCAGGAAGGAATCTATAAAAGGAAAAAAAAAGTTTAATCAGTTAGTGAATAGTTGAAAAGTTATTGAGAAGTCATAGCATAGTATATTGATTGTATTTTATTTATATTTTGTAATTGCTTAGGCACTTGTACACTTTTTCACAATGAACATGCAAAGACACCCAAGAAAACAAGTATGCATAAATGTATATAAATATTCAAGTTAACTTCTTTCTTTCCTGCCCTGGTCACAAATGGGCCAATCAATATCTTGACTGTGGTTTGTGATTGGGCTAAATAACAGCCTTTCAGTAATCATTTAAAGTTGGAAAACTCAAGATTCCTTTGAAGGTCCATTTATTAAAACAGTTCATGCAGTTGGTACTGTCATCTTAAACAGAAAAACGCACGTATTTAACATTCGTCACCTTCACGGCTCTATTAATAACCAGGCTGAGAATGAAATCCCTGAATTCATGTATCTATTTCAAAGCTCTCGAATCATCTCCTTTACGCATGGATTGACACTATCAGCGAAACTCTATATGACTCAAGAGTGTCCAAGAAAAGCATAAGAATTTATATAATGTCTAAAATAAAAAATATAAATATATATGTTTCTTATGGTGTGATAAAGTAGCTGAACTAACTAAAAGAAATCAAAGAGAAACTGGAATATAAAACTAAATCAAACAGGATATACTATACTGCAATACTGGCTTTACTTTACAGAGAAGACTGGTTTTAAAAGACGTTTATTAATGTTGCAGAATAGCCAGGCCTTACCCAACTAAATGAAGCCTAAACTAACACTTAAGTCTGGTCACAGTATCCATTCTACGGTATCCACACACGTAGTTTAACCTCTCCATTTATTGCTTGCGGCAGAGTGCCTGTGGGAAACTGAAACAAGAGCTTTCTAATCAACATCCTTTGCGGAGTAGAAACATTAAACACCACACTTAGAAATCCCTACTCATTTGTAAGCAGCTAAGCCTGAAGGCTCATTAAAATATTAAAGACAGAGAACAAAGACTATAGCCAGCAATCCCTTAGTACTAAGACTCATGCAGGCCACCAGGTACGTTTATTAATTGCTAAATCAATTCTCATGTCAGCCGAAAGGAATCACGTTTGGCCTAGCAACGAAATGTCAGGTTTCTGATTATTTGATCTTCTAACTTTACACTAACTGCTTTTGTTGGTTTACATTCTGGGTAATCAAAGCATAGTTAATTTCCCTGCAGCTATTACCTGCAATCCCACAGCTAGCAGTGCACTTATGCAACTAGTAGTGAGAGAGTCAGTAAAACATTCCCGCTTCGTGCTTTTACATGGAGCATGCCAGGTCTTTTTAGAAGAAATGTTAAGGAGACAAATACAAAGTGCAATAAATATACTGCATATGGGAATCTAAATAATATCAGTTCACAAGCAGCAAGCGACATAAGCCAAAAAGAGTAGAACTGAAACCGATGTTCCCAATATAAAACAAGTCCTTCAAACAGCATGATTAAAAAGAAAAACTATATAAAACTAATTTAAACTGTAATGGGCCAGTGTGGTATCTGTCACTGCACCAACAATCTGTGTATACGGTAATTAGTTGCTTTTGCTCGTTATTCTTGATAAATGATGCCTTCTACTCTGGATGAGGGCCAGCTCTTGACCCATGACACTGTTGCACACTTCAGTTCTTCAGATAGACACCTCTCCTTCCAAAGAAGCTGGCAATCTTTTTGCAAAGAGGGCTTTTCTAAACTATGGGGATCCAACTTTGCTCTTTTCAGCATTTTACTACATGCTGAGGGTGGAATAAATGTCACTGTCAGGTGACAAACCTAATACATTTTACAGTGAGCTGTAACATTGCATTATTGTTATTATTATTATTATTCTACTGTATCACTCCATTTGAATTCTGTTATCAGCAGTGAAAACTTGACACAGTGTTTAGGCTTTTCTCTATACAGTATTATAAAGTTCTGAGCATCATGCACACAGAACAAAGCAGAGCATTCCATTTGTCATGACAAAAGAGATGTTTTGTAAAATAACCTAGTATCTAAATGCATGAACACATTTTCTGTTTGACTCGGTTTGTATCATAAATGACCCTTTCATACTTTAAAACAAAAAGAACATCGAATATATGTAATATGAATCGCAAGTTTGTATTTCAAAAAAAGACAAAATTCTGGTGTATTTTGTTAGTTTTTTAGTTTAGTTTCACTTAAAATACATGCATATTTTATTGGTGAAGTATGAGAGCTCAAAGTAGAATTAAAACAGAAACCAGTAGAGCCAGTATGGCTGTTGCATGTCCTAGCACATTTTTTGTGTAGTCAATGTAATACAGTATAATTGAGTTTTGTTTTTTGTTTTATTTACCCTCAATAACCCCCTTATCCGTACTCTCTTTCCCACCGCTATCTCACAATTTCTATGGGTGTAACTATTATATATTTTACAGTACAAGTCTTCACACCATTCCTCTTCATACACGGTATACACCTTCTTGTGGGTTGATGCATTAATCTGGCTTCGCCTATGTAAGATATCTCTGACAACTACAAACCCTGATGACCATGCCAATTCCAGTGTACATACTATACCAATTGAACTGCCAATCTGGTAGACTTATCTGCTTATAAAATCTGTTTGCATCAGCACAGACTGTTCTTATTCTGTTCACATGCTTATTATTACTAGGGCTTTTTGTATAGTTGTTCAATTCACTGTAAACCCGCTTTGTTCTCGGCTGCCTTTTCGTTTTCATGTTTACCATGAGTTTTAATGCAGAAAAAGCTTGCACATGTGTGCTTGTGTCGTACAAAGTTGATGCACATGAATCTATAGACACCACATGTATATACACATATATATAGAGCCTGATCCAGATTTAATAGGGAATTCCGTATGTAGCCTCCGCAATGGATCCACAATACTACACAAGGGAGATAAGGGCACTCCTACTCTACTATATGTGGACGGTGGATCCGTGCTACCTTAAATATTCCACACTCTGTGCTGACTTACGTACAATGCGTATATAAGTCAGCTTACTTTCTTCTTTCTACAGATTTTATTCACAGCGATGACATAAAAAAAAGTCTATTCAATATTAAAACAACCCCATATGTTCACACATTATATTCAGCATATGGAAAATACAGTGTCCCATGTAATTATGTCATTAGTAAACACATGGACCAGGCCACAATATTACAGAGTAAATTACTGCACCTACAAAGGCGGTGTTTCGCAAGGAACTATAATCAGGAAGAGTTGCACAAATGATTATATGAGCGTGCAGATTTACACAATTAATCAACTTAACTTTGGTAAGAATGATTCCATTTTTTTTTATCACTACAAATCCAGATTGTGTGAGCATACACACTCTTGCAATACTGTACGAAATAAAATCATATGATCGGCATGATAATTACAAGGTGTGTACACAGCTTCACTCATAACAATTCAATGACATCGCCATGGCCTAAGGCACAGTGTTTCCAGAGAAAGACAATGCATTCACACACGATAGTTGCTAATTTATTTATGGTCTGTAGTCTTATGAATATTGCTTGAGTGAACAAGATTACAGTCTGTAGGCAACAAGAAGCTGTAAAATGACTATGTATATTTACTAAACATATTTTACCATGACTGTATAATAACATGCATATTTACTAAACATTTTACCTAATAAGTCAGAAAACGGAGGTTTTTGGACTTGGCTATTTATAACGGTTCAGAGTTATTTTGACCTCTAGATCATTCCCACTATTTCTTCATACATTTAATTTTAACGCGGATACAGACTGCATCCACTGTACAGATCTCTTAAAGCCAATTACTTTCCGAGATATATGTTAAATGCTAACACCATCTCTGGAGCTTAACAAATGAAGCTAATGAGGGAATCATCTCTTCAGAAGCCTCCACGTCACATATCATCTGTCTTTAAAAAATCAGCTGTAGTTTCTGTCAGAGTTTCCACTTACAGGACCGTATTCACAGACGCGTTTTCATGTGGAGTCATGTGCATTTTTTTAGTTATGTTTTAACTGCGTAGTAACTTTATTTACATAAGTTACGTTGAAAATACACACGTAAGTGCTATAGGCATGGCCATTTGAATCGCACTTGGAGACATACGTACGGAGGGGCGGGGTTGAAAGACGTACCTAAAAAGTTACGTGAAAGAGGGTGGGGCGGCATTTAAATAAGTCTTTGAGGGCGCGGTTACATAGAATCGCACGTACGACATACATACATGCACATGAGTACACACGTAAAGTTAGAGGTGCTCTATGGTGGCGTAAGTCTATGATTGCACGGCTGTGAGAGGGGAGTGTCATGAGTGTTGGTGGGTGTTGCCTTGCTCCGTGCGTGCGTATAATTGCGGGCTTTGGAAAAAACGCATCTCTGAATCAGGTCCCAATCACCAGCTTGCGTTCACATATTTCTCTAAATATAACCCTTCATGTGAGGAGAACCTCACTACTGCCTCTCATAAAACATATATTTTTAGTTGCCACCTATTAAAAAAACTGGTTTTATATGCTCACTACAAAGCTAAAAATAAGTTTAAATGACAATAGAACAGATTAGATATTTAGCTTTAGCAAGCGCATAATCAGTGGATATAGTCATTTCACATCATATTAAGCTGTACAGTGTCCTATCAATTTAAAATGCAGGTAATTTACACCTGTATAGTTAGATTCCCAGCAGCAAAATTCCAAACCACAGACTATAAATTAGGGTGGAGCCCGTCTTGCTATGTGCAGGCAAGGCAATAGACAAACAATGAGAAAAGCCTTTAAAATAATTCATGCCAAATGCAGATTAAGTGATGTCACTTTTTTGGGGGAAAAAGTGGTTTTAAAAATGCAAATTACATATTTGCATTACACAAGTGAATAAAGAGAAACTTCTCTATCATTTGCTGCTTTTGGCAGATTATATGAAAGTCAATCACAAATGCATAAAAGACGCACAATTAGCCTCTTGAATGACAACCGGTTTTTATTTTCTTTTTTCTACAGTTGCGCTTAGTTATACTCCTGTTAATCTCTTTTAACTCTTGCTGGTGTAGGCTTCTAAAACATACTGTATATTTACTGACTGTCACATGATCATTTGTGTGGGCTCTAAAAGTAACTGTGTGATGCCAAATAAATAAAAAAAAAAGAGAATTTAAAGGGTTGTTGGTGTGTGCATTTATCCAAGAGATACCAGAAGGGGAACATTTTAATATGCTAATATATAGAGAATGAGCTCAACTCTAAATTGGAGATTTACTCTAAAGATCACTTCTACTTGTGTGGAATAAGCAAGCTCAGCTAATATGTTCCCTGCAAATAAAATATAGCCTCTATATCCACCGGCAACCCCCCCCCCCCACACACACACATAAATGAATTTTAATTCCTCACATTACAACGTGATTTGTCCAGGTTCAGGTTTACATCTTTTTAAGCAGTTTCTCCTGATTCTGGATCAGCCCCTATATGTTTAACTGAAATTGCTGTATTTTTATTAAATAGTTTTCCTTTTATAAAGACATTATATAAAAAATACACGGAATTGAGGTTACTATTGTTCATTTTTCAGGCCTTCCCCTGGTTTTCTTTTTCCACATATAAGTGTCTGGAGCCAGTGTGGTTTTACAATCAAATCCTTGAATTCTGTTCAGTCCTGTTTCTGTTTTACCACTTGCTGTTGTTGGTTAGGCTCCAGCTATGCTGAATGTGCCTTTGGGACAGAAGGTGTTAATATGTACCACATAATAGAATATACAATTATAAGAGTAATGTGTTTAAGCCTCAAACAGGTAGTGACATATTTACAGTGGTGACCAAATATTCAATTTAGCTTTTATGGTGATACAGCTACAACATACATGTAACATACATGTGCATTACCATTTACTTTAAATATTTCAGAAAAACACAGCCTCTTGAGTACGTCCCCTAAAAAGTAGCATCTGCGCATGTGAATGCCAGATGTTATGCTACGAGGGGGCGGCATTTGTCTTGCCAGGAAGACAGGGATAGGGATGCTAATTAAGTGCCGAGGTGGTGAACAGCAGTTCTACGCGGATCTGCCTTCGAACGGATGCAGATTCGCCTGGAGAAGTTAAGGTAGGGTTTTGGACACGAGAGAGGGGAGTGACAGGGACATACACTCCCCTCTCCTGTGCGGATTCCAGATCTCCCTGCATATGGAGATCTGCATCTGGATCAGGTCCACTGTATTAAATATGTCACCTCTTCTCCAGCAATCTACCTACTTTTGGAAATGTGAGCCTTAATTTACTTTAAGCTATATTATACACAGGCCAAGCACTTATTGAAAAGCTACAACTTTTAATGACCACAGAGGGCTGATAATTTCTTTAAAACCCCAGGATCTGAAATAAAATGGTTATAATTTTAAATTGCTCTGTACTGTAGGTTTAAACTCTGTCTTTTATTATGTACTTTCAGTAAAACATGCAACGGTGGAACCAAATGGGAACAAATATTAATGTTTCAAGGAAGTGTACCACATTTGACATATACTATATTGAACAGGTGTGTTTTTACTTATTTACCATAGTTTATGGGTACTATTCATCAATTAACCACTGGTAATAAAGAGGAAATGTACTAAAATAACAGAGGCAGTTTCGTTTGAATGATTTACAAGTCAGATTACAAGCATCCCATTACAAATATAGTTGTTACAACAATGTATTCACAAACATAATAAAAACTAAAATATGCAAATAACACAATAAACTACAAGATGTATTAAAGGCACTCCTAGTGTTACAAGTTGTTATAGGTATCATAACACCTCCTTAATATCAACTGACATGTTTGCTAACAAATCGGCTACTATTGTAAGGGACTCTTTAGTGTAGATTGCATTACTGTTGGTCCTGGTTGGCATTTAGCACTCTGGAGGAAGTGGAACGCTTTTCAGCAACAGAAATGATATTTTGATATAATGTAAATATCAGAGGGATTTGCTATAATGAACTTCAGTATGGCAAAAAAAATTATGTTAATCGCTATGGGCTGGATCCAGACTTAAGAAAGATCTTGAAATTAAGAGAATAAAGTTACTCCTGGGCTAAACCATGTTGATTGCAGGGCAGTCATATTTCATCTATTGCAAACAGTATTAGAGATGAGAGGTGATGTTTCCTGTCCCAAGTCTAAATAACAGTGTGATAGTAAAGCTGGTCAGTATCTGTGTGCAGTAAGCAATTCAAAGATATATCCCTGCATGCAAAGAATACAATTAAATTCATTCCCCCTGCAATCAACATGGTTTTGCCTAGGAGTGACTTTAAGTTCTTATTTTAAGAAGATTCTTAAGTGTGAATCAGGTCCTTTATTACAAGCTCCTTCTTAAGTCTGGATCCAGCCCTATGTGAGTTGACACCACACTTAAAATGCCATCAGTGTGGTGACAACTTAGTGCACAGTAGTCATTGATCTTTAAGCTGCAATATCAATGAAGTTATATAAAATGTAGCATGCAATTACATTTTATTTACTTTTGCTTTTGCCAAGTCGCACGCCAACAATGATCTATCCAGTACTACCAACCTTTCTAAACCTAAAAACCTACAAACTGACATACTTTCCAAAGCCACAACAAGATGACATTTAATTGTGACTAGACGCAAAAAAAAACAAAAAAAACAAGACATCTTTTCTCCACAGCTCAGTTCTGCGCTTAAACTAGACTGACTGCTGACATCATTGCTTCTGCTATCTAAAACGGCAAGCTCTCAGTCAGAGAGTGAAACCCCAGAGAAACATCATAAATCCGCTGTTACAAATTCAATCTCCAAATCTTTCAAAACCTACATCGGTTGCAACTTCATCTGCCAAAAATCTGCATTTTTTTTTCCATTCTTACTTAGTGTCACTTTCAATAAAGTGTATTTTTCCAATAGGCACGTTTACAGTGCCCCTCTGTGCCCTTGAATTTTCCAGAGTTGTTTTCTAGCCGGCCAGTTAAGATTTGTTTAAATACCTGTCTCCTTCATAATATCCCCTCCAGACTGTGATGAGAGTTGTCTGGCCTACTAACTGTTCTGCAGATTACATAATTTAGGATAAAAAAAAACATTTTGTTTGTTGTTATTACAAAGGTTTTTTCACTAAAAAGAATGCATATCCATGTTACATATGAAAATTGTATTATTTGGTAGCCTTGGTTAAAAAAGCAGAAAGGGAATTTAATATTTATATCATGCCTTAAATCAGTTGCTTTGTAATTAACATCTATAACCCGCAATGAAACACAGGGTGTTGGCCGATCACAGCTGCCAAAGACTGGGGTGGGTGCGGAATTTGTTGCACTTTGAAACCGATTCTATAAGGACTTTCGGAAGGAAAGCACAAATGATTATCATATACAATTATTCAATTATGCCAATATTATCTAAAGATTGTGAGGTTTCAGTTTACACAGTGTGTCAAACCAGTGATAAGAAATAAGAAGAATGAGTTTGAGATGGTAAAAAAAAACATGTGACTAACACTGTCCAATCATGTATTGCATTCTTCCATCTTTTTATGCATGGCAGATGTTGCCACATGGGTGTGAAACATTTTAACATCACAAAAAAAAGGATTCTCAATGGCTATGCAAATTATTTTTTTTTCTGTGCAGTTTGTAATCTCCTCATTAGGTCATCAAAATACAAGATCATTAATAAAAGCTTCATTATGGTTATCAAGCTTTAATTTAGTCATACGCTGATTGCCATCATGCATTTTGGCTACCCTTTGTTAATGATTTTTGTAATGCTTGAAAAACATTAGAATTCTGTTTTACGGGCTGCCAAACTTGTTCATTGTAACTATCTGTAAATAAATGCAGACAAGTGAGTAGCATTTTAACAGCTTGCTTCGTATTTTCTTCTGGGAAGGCATAAATAGCATTACCAGGCACCTAATGGCTGAAATGTAATTCACCTTCCTGAGCCAATGCTTCTGTTCTGCAATGTTCAAGCATTAGTGTGGCGGATAACAGCATTTTTGATATGGCCGGCACCAGATGTGGAAAGCAAAATATTCGGTAGTTGAAGGAAATGAGAGACAGACAAGCACTGTTCTCCATCAGTTATTACCTTTCTTTTGTACAAATAAGCATGAAGGCCAAAGTCATTCACTTGACTTCTTTTCCTATCTGAATGCCTTACACATGCATAGACTCCAAAAGAGGCAGTAAACCTGCTAGACGCACACACACACTCACACACTGTACTGAATGCTTTATTTTCCTTACACTTTAAATAAAGTCACTGAATGACACCTTTCTAAACAAGCTGCATTCATAATGGCATGAAAATGAACCAGCATCTACAAGGAGGCCTTATAACATATGCTGCCTTAAGGGTTTGCATACTGTCCCTGTTTGAGTGGCATGAGATAGATGCCACTTGTGTGCTAATGTCTGGGAGGACAGGGTTGCATGAGGAGAGCAGGCAGAGCTAGCAGGAGGAGCATGGTACCTGAGAAGATCAGAGATACTTGCCTCTTGCAAAAATACTGTGGAAGGTCTGGTATCAAATGTACTTCTTTATGAGCAGAGTGACTTCTCTTTCTTCACTGTCATATAGCTGACATTGTCTTTAGTTAAAATGTTAAGTTATCTAGCCTCAAATTTCAAGCAACAAAGAAAGATGTAAAAAAAACTGGAAACCTATCCAAGCCAACCTGCCAAGAAACATGATTTCATGAAATCATCTGAGACGTTTAATCAAAAAAGTGTGTTCAGGATTATTTGTGCAGACAGAACAGTTACTGTTAGCTCCTGTGTTTCCCCCCAGTCTGTGCTATTCTTCCTTCATAAAGAATTCTATTCTACCAGCACACAGTCTTTTCAGGCAATAAGACAAATATTCTCCATCTCCTGCACCTGTACTAGCACATCTCAGCATGGAGTTTAAAGCCCTTCTAAGTGTCATTCCATGGTGTATCATGTATCTGTAAAAGACATAGTACATGGAAAAAACTAAAGCGAAAGAGACTCTTTCTTTCGTCCTTTTACAGGACTGTTTT
>WWET01001801.1:28352-39431 GCA_011038615.1 Limnodynastes dumerilii | reverse complement strand
AATCATCCTTCCTTTTACTGCTTTACTGCATAACAAACCAATAGCTTTAAACAAAGAAGTGTCTGATGCATTTAATGTGACATTCTGCACTGCTCTTAAACCAGTACATCCCCCTCCACCCCATTTATTTCAGCCACCAAAAGATCTATTTTTAAAAGGAAGAGAACTTTTTCTTCAGAGAGAAAGAATTTGATATTTGATAAATGCTTATGAAAGATGCAATGTGACATGCTTGTTTAAACTCCTGCTCTACATGTAAGCCTCACATTTAGCTCTATTTTCCCAATAAGGCCTTTATTAAGCTACTGCTGCTTCACAGGGTGAGTATGCCTGCAGCCAATATATAGAACAGCCACAAAGCAAAGCACAATTGTACACAAACAAACAAAAATATCATGCTACCAAAATGTTTTCACATCCTGACTATAGGCTGTTGTACATGTCGACTTATATAATGCTAACAAACAATGTGCATGCAGGTTATGTGATTCAAAGCAGCCAATCAGATTGTAACTTGTGTTTTGTTTTGCTTTCTTTTTTTTTGGATGCAGTCTAGAAAATGAAAGCAAAAATCTGATTGGTTACTATTAGTTATATATATTATGGAATAACCCCCCCACCCAATGCCATAATAAAGCAAAATCTTTTTCCATGCTGTTTAATTCTTGCATCCAACATTTGCTCACAATACCCAACAGCCAAATGATGTCTTTAGTTCCAACATCCCTTTCAGATATGTGTCAGTTGTAACATCAAGCTAATCTATGTGTTGCCATGGTTGCACCCTTGATCTGCCTTTACATTTTTTGTAACTGCATGAATTTACTGAAGATAGGAAAATGGTGGTTTTATTGCCATACAATCACATTACTGCTGTTAGTTTCACTATGCCTTTTTTTCTACCATTCACTCAAAGGGGATCAGTTTCTTTGGAGATTGCCCTTAATTTAAATCACTCTTTCTATAGATGTAGTCGGAGTTGTAATCCCCTTATTAATAATGACCATGGGTTGATTTGCTTAAAAATAAAAGCAAATTGTGTTAGTTTTGTTTTTAAATCAAAACCTACAAAACGGATTGATTACTAAAGAAATCAGCAGATTTCACACAGCTTGTACGGTACTGAATTTACAATGAGAATTAAACAAATCAAACAGGAAAGCTATGTGAATGGGTTTACATTCTTCTTTATAAGACAAGGCCTGAATTGCTCATATCTTTTGTTTTGCTAGGCTCTATGCAAACAATGAAACCACAGGAGATAATCTAAGCTTTTCTAATACTGACCATTTGCGTCTATATACCATTGGGACAAAAATTATTTTAAGGGGTCAAGTCCTGATAAAACTGTATGGCTTAGAGAATTTCTAAATCAAAATATTTTATACATTTGAAGACACCCATTATAATTCCCAGAACAGGAAACAAAAAAAGAAAGCATCACAAAGTCTATGAAAATGTATGATAGGTGACCTGAAAAACAAGTTTCCCTTATATCAGTCAGCACGGAAGGAAAAGATTAGGCCCATAAGAACAGTTTAATTACTGGCTTTCATAACAACAACAACTTTCGTCTTATTTACAAGTATGCCACTTCTACTAACTACATAATAGTAAGAAAGCTTTTAATTGGCGGTCAAAGTACAGACAGAAAGTAAAGTCAAGATTGCCTTACCTAAATGTTACACAAGGAAGTCATTCCAAGGAATATACTAGTATTCGCTGCATGAGAACTATGAATTCACTTTAAACTGACAACAACTGTGCAGAAAAAGGCTCTTACTAAGGCTTACTTTCCTGCATATTGTTTTGTGCCACAAAATGGCTGCCTCCACACTATGTAGTTTGTTGCAGCCCTTTAATAGTTATGCCTTTTGCATTATTTCTTATAAGTTAAAACATCAACCACTAATGGAGAATATTTATAGTTGCGCTGAGGTAACTTAAAAGCAACTAAATACTGTCAAACACAATCATACGATGAATACACCAGTATGATTTATGTGCTGTACCTTCTTGTGCATGTAAAACCGCTTGTGGATATTTCACTACAAAAAGGATAATGTTGTCTTTTGCTTATTTGCAAAGCAATTATTATGTAATGTGCTGAAATAAGTGAGAATTGGCAGTTTATAGGCCTGTATTCAAAGCATGCAATAAAATGGTAAATAGTTTTTAACAGATACACTTACAACTGAGTTGTAGATGCCCTATGAGCTCAAAAATAGTGTCACCTTGCAAATAATATAAACATTGCACCCGAAAAGGTGACTGACTGACCTACAGAAGTTTAATATATTTACTAATAACACATATTTACAGAGAAGTTTATTTAAGTAATACACCATTGTCTTGGGCTCTATGTACAATTTTGATACAGCACATAATCTGTTCTGAAACAATGTCTCAGGAAATTATAAAAAATGATCAATATTTATGACTAAAACATGAGAAAACAGAAGTGGCAGCAGCATCAGAGTGACAAAGTGCATAATTTCATCTGCTGAGATCAGTGTTGTCCAATTGGCAGAAGCATGCAATAGCTGGGAGAGTTTTGACATTGCAGGTCTTTAGGGAGGATGGATGAGCTGACAGTAATACCTTCAATAAATTGGTTCAACAAACAGATTAACAAGTAAAATGTGACCTGTTTGAAGAATACCAACACTCTCTCTCATTCTGTCTCCTTCTCTCCCAGGTAAAGTGATTACTGAGACCACAATGCTTTTTTCTGTTTAGAAACTCCACATATAACACGAAAGTATTGTCCTGGCTTATATTACCATTTTTAAATATTGACTAGATTTATAATAAATCACTAAGCATCTTTTTATGTTTGCAAAAAATATATGGAATAGGTATATATGATTTATATACTCAAGTGCAGAATCAATATTTTCTTTTCTTACAGATATAACAAATAAAGCCAATAAGAAAATATCACCTAAAAATAAATATACTGCATTGTTTGTGGCCTTGCAGTCACCATCTTAAGACAATTACTAAGCTAAACAACGTGCTTTACCTGAGCAGGTTTATAGATAAGAGGCTTGGAGATAATTACAACAGATAATGTAGCAATTAAACCCAGGCTGAACCATGGAAGAAAGATAAAAGAGAATCACTATATCTAAATTTCAGTCTCTTCTTGGTGAGCTGGCTGCCTGTAATTTACCTGAGCTAATATTGTGTGCAGGTGTCAAAGAAACGTAAAAGGATTATTAAAACAAAGATGTTTGCATTAGTCCTTAAAGTGTCATCGCCAGGACTCGGTCTGACTGAAATGTAGAGGTGAGCACTTAGCAAGCCATTTTAGCCTGGCCTTTTGTTTCTTCAGCTTGAAACTGTAATTGGGACGGTTAAAAGATCTTCCCAGGGGAAAGGATTCCTAAATAAATTATTGTCTACGGCAGTTTACCAGAGACAGAGATGTAGTTTCAGTGGGTACTTTGTTCAAGGGTCGCTCAGTTGTCCCTGGCAATAAGGGCCATTACCTTCAGTTTATCATCATGACAAAATGTGAGGAATGTACATGTAAAAACAGCAACACTTCCACCCCTGATGCTTTCTCCTTTCTTCCCTTTCTATATGAAAACCGACAAGACTAACCTAAATACAAACTCAGGAGCAGAGTTCAAGGGGGTATTTACATGGCACTGAATGTGCATTTGTTTGGCATTGTTTACCTACAAAAATTGGACTCACACGTACAATAAAAGGCTAGGAGTACATGAAATCATTATCCACTGTACACAGATTTTTGCCAATATGATTATTATTCACATTATACTTTTATATTTAAAATAATAATAACCATTTGTTCCAGGAAAGTTTAAAATAAGCATTTTTCTATGTTTAACTACAATATAGCAATTGTGCCGTTATTATTATTAAATGTTAAGCAATATTAGCCAAGTGTAAACGGCATGATGGCAAAAAACATATGCATGAAACGTATATTGTGATACTTTTCTTTATAGTCTATGTTTAGCATGAGAGAGATGTTTTATTTTTTCTTCAAACAATATCAATAGTGACAGCGGACAAACTATGAAGAATGTATTTATATCTTGTGTGGTTATTCAAGCGCAAACATGTTTAGCCATGAGAATAATGCCTATCCATAATATTGCTTTTGAGGGCCATAACATAAAAGCAGAGGTGAGAAGGCCTTTCAATCTTCTAATCATATGGAACAGGGAGAATATCTTTTTAGAACCAGAAATGAAAGTTATTATTTTAGTATATCCCCCATAGACACATCTTTAAATTTAATGTGATTCTAGAGATCGCCGAACTGAATTAACATCTCATCTTAAAAGCGGTGACATTCATATTTAATCACTGATCCCCAAAGTGGGAAATTACATTCATTATTAAGTGATACATTCAACTAATGTCCACCTAATGCAAATAAATGACTGTATGTTTTATCTCTCTAATCTAAATGACTGCAGAGTAGCACAGGAACATTGATTCTCCAGGGATTCTGCGACATAAAAGCAAATAAGTAGACTACAAACTAGAGCACAGTTTCTGCCTCAGGAGCAATAGGTGGCATTCTTAATGTCACTTCAATATCTGCTGATACGTAAAGGGATCTTACACACACACACACACACACTGCAGAATACTGAAGAATCATACCCTAATGCAGTCATCCACTCTTGAGTGATATCAAACCCAAAACTAAGTACTCAGTGGAAGGGTCCAACCATATCATGAAGAAATCATCTACAATTAAGAAAATAGTAATGTTGCTAATAAGATTGAAAGTCTTACAAAATCACAAGATTATCTTTAAAATACAAAAATCTAAACTCTTGCTAAGCATTAAATATACTAAGTAATAAAGGAATTTTCATTATGCTGAACGGATCTAACACTTGGCCTAACACTGAAAAGTTAAACATTAGGAATATAGGAGCAGAATCTGGCAATGTGCATTGGAAGAGTGACCTCTGTAGGACTGAATTGATCATTGTTATTTACTAATTCTCTTTAATACAACATGAAACCCTTTTGAAGACCAGTGATTTTGAAAGATGAAATAAGCAAAGTTTGCCAGTACATATTTAGTATGATTTATACAATTAAGTGATACATATATTACACATAAAAACCCATAAAGAATCATCTCTACAGATGGTTCTTTTTATACACTCCACCACCAAACAGATTTCCCTATGTTGCAGACTGAAAGGGCTATTATCATTCTGCAGTTTAAACCTATAACAATTTTATGACATTAATTAATTGTGACATTCAGGTGAATATGCTAGCCCTACTCATGCTAGCTTTCCTGTGGAGTGACAGTGTCCTACTGATCCCAGCACCCTTGGGACAGGAAAGAAAACTGAAATCATTACTTCAAACAATATAAAATACTGCAGTTGAGCATTTGACTAGTGTAATATATATATTGGGGGTTATAAAAAGTCCCATGCACTGGCTTTTCTATAGTCTTGGGGGACACAATAAATAGCCATATAGTGTAAATGTTACAGATCGCTGCCTGTGATATGCAGATAGTCCCTCAGCTGAGTTCTAGGGAAGACAGTGCAAGTTTAGCTACAAAGCAGATTCTTAACCTTTTGACTTTTTGATGTCTCCAGAATATGTACCGATCAACCACAGGAGGGATTTCAGCAGTGAGAAATACATTCATTTAAATTCCCTTATAAATGCTTCCTACTGTCTTTATATTTGGCTTCACCTTGCCTATAGCATCTATGATTTGTGTTGGATGAGTCTTCATGATTCAAGTTTTACAAGCTACATGTATGCCATACAGCTGTATATGTTATCTGAATGCTATATTCACACACACCAATTTGTGTGATTCTCATGTGTATCTATCTATCACAAATTGGTGTTTACTATGTAAAGCAGAATGCTAGTAATCTTACAAATAAGATCTGTAAATAAATAGGATACAAGGTGTTTAGAGTAGCGACTTCTGCAGAGTCCATAGTGCCTGCGTTGTGTGGTTATGGAAATAAGCCACTGTCACAGCCGCTCGCTGAATGTCACTGGAGTCCTAGCACGGGGCTGATTAATGGCCTAAACTAGCCTGCTGGAGAAAGAGGTGCAATGGCTACTGCAAGGCGAGGTCAACTAGCCACTTTTAAGATAAGAGGCCACTTGTTATTTTCATCGGATTCTTAATACCATTGGCGCCTCCATTCACACTACACGGAGCTCTGCGCTCACTTTTAGCGGAGACGGTGACACTGCAGATTAACAATCTCAGAAGGTTGTTTCTTATGCAGGAACCTGGCACCTAAGTGACAGTCTGGCCGGGCGCAGTTGCGTCTCCTAAGTGAAGGTCTTGTAGGAAGAACTAGTGCACTGCGGATCCTGGACCAAAAGTGGTACCAGACCAGGCTTATGGGGGACTCACAGCTCCCCACCTATAATCCGGAAACCTGCTCTAGTCTCCGGGAAGTCCTTGAGTTTTGTGCGTTACTCAACAAGACGCAAACTGCGCTTCTGCCCCAGAGGACGGATCTTTTCTCACTAAAATTGACACACTCACTTGAACTTCAGCACTTTAATAACACAGTGATCAGCTAATCCACAATAAAATGCACTGCTATATACACAGGCAGAGCAGTCAGTAATATAAGGGCAATAGAATAATTATTTTAAAACAAAAATAAACTTACTTGGGGTTTGAGGAATTCCAGTAAATAGGGTCTAATACTAAGGATCTCGAAATAGCAGTTCTAATCAACAGGATCCAAAAGCCCAAGCTGTACTTCCATAACGAGTCCCTGCTGAATGCCATCGTTTGGTGTCCCCCCGACCCAATTCGGGATCCCTTTGACCACTTGCTCTGCTTCACAAGGCGTAATGGCAATTAGCAGGGGGGATAATGAGTCCAGCACGACAAGTGGATGTATCCAAGCAGCTCCCCCGAGACGATCAGTCCGCACTCGGAATTATGACCGATGGCAAATAAAGACAACTCCAAACTGCAAACTCCGGCTTGGACAACACGGTTATCCTAAGGCATCGCATGCGACAACATGGTGACACCCGGCAAAGCCCTTATTGCGCTCTGTGTGCCCGCTTGGCACTAATGATCCTCAGGGAACCAGCCCAGAAAAGGGAACGATGTGGATGAAAGACTGTGCTGAGTGCATCCAGCTCTATGCAGGTAGTCCTTGAATTCCAATCTCAATGGAGGTAAATCCCACTGGTGGTCCTGTGCTGCTTGTGCCCTGGCTGGCAGTGGCTGGATATGGCTCTGTGCCTGTGTGTGTGTGTCAGTGACTGGCAGGAGCTCCTCTGCTATGCTGTGTGTGTATGTGACATGCACAGCTCCAGCCACACTGAACTAAAGTAACCGCGGCTAAGCACGGCGCTGTATGCCTATAAACTCAGCCCGCCCTCTCCGTCCCGCCCCGCTCATAGGCTGACGAGAGTTAGCGACGCCACGATTGGCTGAGCCGCACGTCTATCAAAAACAGTGCAGGCAAAGATTGTCTGTTGCAAGACTGAGTATTGTGTCTGACAGGTATAGACCTCCCATACAATATTGCATGAACTCATCAGCATCCTGAATGCTCTTCATTAATATTCATTAAGTGACCCACTAACACCCTCCACTCTTACACATACCCTACCATCTAAGTAGACAAGCCTCACTTTGTTCCCACTTCTCTGATTCAATATACATTGATTAGGTTCAGAAGGCATTACATGAATAAACACGCCTGCACCTTCAGCTTCCAGCGCTGATCAAATAACCTTTATCATGAAAATGCCTTCATATTTTTACCATGACTCTTCATGAAAGGATTGTGCGCAAACGAAGTCATTGTAAAACGCATCAAATAAAAGACATTTGTGACTCTTACGTTAATTATGGGAAATGTGATTTAAAGTTGCTCCAACTTTAAGCTATTGATGTTGGTTTCATCTGTAATTAAATTAACATTTTCAACAAGCAGTGCTTTAGTATTTCTTATACATACTGTTTGGAGGTTTTTTTCCATTTGGAATTGATTTAAAACTGATTAACTAAATGTTATACACTATATATATCTCTATTTGCAGTGCAATCAGTTTTACTTATATGCCAAGTTTACGTAAGCTAAACAACACCATTTTATGGTATGTTCTGGATAAGTGGCTAGTTAGATGTTATAATCTCTGCAATAAACAGATTCTTCCCTAGGAAGCAACAATTCCCAAGTTGGGCTATAAACTTTATTTTGTCAGAAAATAACCATCCCCCGGGTAAGCATAGTGAGTACGTGTTAAGGAACTAAAGAGATGAGATCCTGAGGATGGCTGAAAGGTTTCAGTAGAGGTGAATGTAAAATGTATAAGGACACTGTAAAAAAAAAAAAATAAACAAAAAAAAATCTACAGCCGTAAATCCACTTAATGGTAACACGGAACTTTCCTCAAGTTTCTATAAACCTTCTCCAGGTACCCAGGGGGCTTATTCCATACACGGTTACACCGTCGGTCTAAATAAACGTTCTTTATTCTATATTATGGTTGGATGGATTTCACCTATAAAAATGTGAAATTTCATTTTTTTTCTGTCCGGGTGGATCGGAAAGTATATGAAGAACACATGTCACAGAAATGCATTTTACGGGCTCAGTCTGCGGGAAATTTCCTATATCAGGCAACTTCTCCAGCACAGAAAGTCTAAGGGCAAAGCTATAAGTATTATTATTTCTCTTTTATTACAGGGCAACTATCTGAGGCCCAAATCCCTCTGTCCTTAAAGTCAAGGGAGTCAATATTGCTTTGAACAAAGTGATCAAAGATCTACAAGACTTAGGTGTTTAGGAATTACGGTGATGTGACCCCTTACTAGAAATACATATAATTATTGACACTAGTGTAGCTAATCTACAATGAAAATATTGTGAATAGGTCTGAAGTTTAGGTATAATCTGAAGGGCACAATAAATAAATAAGGAAGTTTTGGTCTGCTTAGTGTGTACAGTCTATTAGGTGGTCTGTATTTTGGAAAAGGAAAGTCGAGACTGCCTGTCTCCTCACTGGGCTTCCCTCAAATCCCTATCTATCCCCTTGGGGCTTGTTTCATTTATGCTCTACAGGGCCACACGAGTCTGCACATTGTCACACATAGCAGTGTGACTTTTTGCGACAAGCTAAGAGGTAGATTTTGGCTGGTCCCATGAAGTGCTTTGCACTACGTCTGGGAACTAATCTCACTGAGCTAAGAGGTGCTTTATTATGAAAGATAACATATATAGTTATATTTATCAGGGCATCAGAACATGTCTAGATGATAAATACATGATGAAAATGTTGTTTGTGCTGTGTAACAGGGAAGGATTGCTGCATTACTCCCAGTCCATGGTATGGCATACAGAAGGTCAGTGATTCTCTTACATTTCGCTTTCTCAGGCCCAGTGAGTGTAATGGGGGAGGTTAGCATGATGCATGCAGCTGCAGGTCTGCTATAACAGCCACATCCAGCATTGAAGGAGCTGTCCCTGATTCACATGTGTTATACACGGTGCCACACTGCCCACTAGCGGACACTATCGATGCTGAAAGCCCGACCTTACCAAGACTATGCTTACTTCCTACGATCGGCTCGTTTAACCCTTTCATTGTGATCCTTCTCCAAGCAGACCTAAGAACTATAACTCCCAGCATGTTTTATAGAGCATCCTGTGCCCTGTAGTTCAGCATCAAAAAGCAAGTCGCCTTTACTGCACGTATTAGGTCGTTTAATAGCAAACGTCAATTGTTTGTTTTTTTTTTTGTTTCCACGTATCAATGAGCTGTTTCTAACAGGGAACTTTGTATATGTGTGTATTATTGACATATACACAGTGAAAGTAGGATTCTAAATAAGTAGGCATCAGGATAGTCACTTTGAAGATACTGTCATCCATCAGACAACACATGGTTCCTCTGACAATAGTCTGCACCCAGTAATGAGATCTTAGGTCCAGTGCACACACTCTGTACCCTTCTTTTCATGTATTTGAGTTTGACTGGCAGCTGCTGAATACAAATTGTTTGGTAAATTTGCAGAACTCCAGACAAAACAGTGAAAATCGGTATTAGCTGACAACAAACACAGAGAAGTCAAGAGAAGGGACATATCTGACCTCCACTCTACCCAGACATATGGAAGTGTGGAATTAAAAAAGAAACTTGTTAAGTAGAATGTAAATTTGACCCCACCTATTAAATCATATAAGAGGCTAAAATACAGACTCTCATGTCTTTCTCACATTTCCAGCCTTCTGTGTGAACGTGGATTCTTATCTCAGAAATGTGTTTTGCACCATCAAAGACAGGGAGCAGTTTGTCTCTGGCACTAGTGTCTTTTGTAGCAAACTATTAATTTAATTTGCAGCCTCACAAAAGGTCGTGGATCCGGTTTTCATCAGAATGAAGGCTCTGGTTCTCAAATCACATTGAGCTGGAGACAGGGCTTTGGCTGGACAGATATCCATCAACTAGTGTACACAAAACAACGAATATACAAACACAGATCTCCCGTCTGAGAACAGTCAGATATGAGTAATTACATGTTTTACCATATGCAACCCAGGAGTCCAGTCCTACCACTCTATGTAAGTGAATGGGAACTTCTCTGAAGTGGTCATTGCCACAGATGTCCCTATCGCTTGAGCAATTACGTTGATCAACCCCCCAAAGTTCCTGACTTTTTACTTCTGTTGTGTTTTGTGTGACACACATATATGAAAGAGGATAGTAACTCCTGACCTTTCTCTGCTGCATCCTTTTTCTAAGGAAACTAAAGGAAGTGGGATCTTACACTGGTTCCAAATATAACTTGTAGTTCTAAAAATAAAATAGTTAAACAAATTGTCAGCATTCAAGCATCATCTTTGCAGAACTTTTTCCTATTTGAGTATATATATATATAAAACAAATTGTCAGCATTCAAGCATCATCTTTGCAGAACTTTTTTCTATTTGAGTATATATATATATATATATATATATATATATATATATATATGGCACTCTAGCCATTACTCAGTTACTAATCATGATCTTCTATCTTTATCTATATATAATATGTGTGTATATATATGTA
>WWET01001800.1:314787-326690 GCA_011038615.1 Limnodynastes dumerilii | reverse complement strand
AAGTTACAAATCTGGAAGGAATTTTAGAAGAGGACAGTGGGCATCCTCAAGATACAATTTTCGTGGATATCAGGCAGATGGCGCAGTGATGCCAAATCAGGCAAAGCGGTGAGTACAGTAGGGGGCAGACTTGCCGAATTTGCCGAAAGATGGAGAGATTTGACCAGAGATGCATGGGTTCAGGAAATTGTTTCGTCAGGACACAAAATAAAGTTTGCAAGACAGCCAAAAAATGTATTTGTACAGTCTCAAGTCCCCCAGTTACAAGAAGAGGCAATAGCACTGCAAACCAGTCTAGAAAATATGCTACAACAGAAAGTAGTTACCAGAGTACCAAATCCAGAGAAGTGTCTAGGGTTTTACTCAAGGTTTTTCGTGGTAAAAAAGAGTTCTGGAGGTTACAGAACTATATTAGACTTAAGACGTCTCAACAAGTTGATCAAAATAAGGACTTTCAAGATGGAATCTATCAGGAGCATTCTGTCAGCACTCAGCGAAAAAATGTACTTAACCTAAATCGATTTTCAGGACGCATACCTTCACGTTCCAGTGTGCAGAAGTTATCAGAAATACCTCAGGTTCTGCATATTAGGTCAACATCTGCAATTCAGGGCACTACCATTCAGCTTAGTGACGTCTTCCAGGACATTTTCAAAAATTCTAGTCACCTTAGTAGTAAAGCTAAAGCTGGAAGGCCTACAACTGTGTGCCTATCTGGACGACATTTTGCTGGCGGCAAAAAAACAAGAATTGGCAAAGTGTCACACAAGAAGGGTTATGGAAGTTCTTACCGAACATGGTTGGCTTATAAACAAGCAAAAAAGCAATCTAGAGCCAGTACAGAACTTAAAATACTTAGGAATTATATTAAATACCGTAACCATGTCAATAGTTCTTTCCCCAGAAAGAAGAGAAAAAATCGTACTTCATTTCCCTAGAAAGAAGAGAAAAAATCGTACTTCAATGCAGGAAATTAGTCAGGAGGAGGTACATTTCAGCAACAGAGTGTTTAAAGGTATTAGGCCTCATGGCATCAGCCATAGATACACTTCAGTGGGCAAGGTTGCACATGAGGGGTTTTCAGTTAAATTTCCTAGCCCAGTGGAACAGGAATTCAAAAGTATTGAATCAAAGGATCATTCTTTCAAATCTGGCGAGACAAGATCTAGCTTGGTGGGCGGATCGGGTAAACCTAGCCAGAGGGAAGTTCTTCAGTGAGCAGGAAAGCGTCCTTATCACTACAGATGTAAGTGCGGTAGGATGAGGAGCCACTTGTGAAAGAAAATTTGTACAAGGTTCATGGTCCACTCAATTCGCAAGGGCACACTCGAATCTAAGAGAAGGCAGAGCAGTTATTCTTGCTTGTCAACGGTTTCTAGCTGAAGTTCAAAACAGACACATCAAAATACGATCAGACAACATAGCTGTAGTAATCTGAACAAACAAGGAGGTACAAGAAGTATGTCTTTGATGTGGGAAGTAAGAATAGCGCTGGAATGGGTGGAAACCCATGCCCTGTCAATCTCAGCGGTACACATAGCAGGCAGCTTAAACCTAGAGGCGGACTTCTTAAGCCGGAAAGTGTGTCACCTAGGAGAATGGGAGCTCGACCAAGGGGTATTTCAGATGCTGACCCAAGGATGGGGTGTACCAGAGGTAGACCTAATGGCAACAAGGGTCAACAGAAAACTAAAGCAGTACGTTTCAAGGTATCAGGAGACAAAGGCCCTAGAAGTGGATGCCCTGTCTATCCGGTGGACGTTCAAGCTGGCCTATATTTTTCCCCCAATTCCTCTAATCCCAAGAGTATTATCAAAAATAGAAAGGGAAAAACTAACGGTAATAGCAATACTGCCATTCTGGCCAAGACGTCCCTGGTTCCCCAAAATCCTGCAACTAGCAGTGGACAGGCCATGGGGTTTTCCAATCTCGCCAATGCTCCTAAAGCAAGGCCTAATGTACCATCCAGATCCAGAGGCCCTGAACCTGACGGCCTGGTTACTGAAGTCCGAAACTTAAGGTGCAGAGGGTTTTCGGATAAAGTGGTAGATACCCTAATAAAAGCCAGGAAGAGAACCACTTCAACAGTATACTATAGAGTATGGAAGCATTATGTTTTCTGGTGTAGGGAGAAAGAACAGGATCATACTAAGCAACCTAGACAAGGGCTTGACAGCAAGCACTATAAAAGTACAAATCTCAGCTCTGAGTGCATTGATGGACAGACCACTAGCCAAGAATAAATATGTAGCCAGATTTGTTCAGGCTTCAATGAGACTAAGATCTTGTATTAAAACACCTATGGCCCCTTGGGATCTGAATATTTTTTTGGGATGTGCTTACAGACCCCCCATTCGAGCCCCTACAGGAGGTGTCACTCAGAATGCTTACCTGGAAGGTGGCTTTTCTTGTGGCTATGAAATCTGCAAGAAGGGTGTCGGAACTGCAGGCTTTGTGGGCCAAACAGCCTTTTACTTGTTTTTTCCCAGATAAAGTAGTTTTATGGACAAATCCGCACTATCTCCCTAGGGTAGTTTCCCGGTTCCACCTAAACCAGGAGATAGTGTTACCCTCCTTGTATCCTGAGCCTTAGGGTATAAAGGAATTAAAACTGCATTCTTTAGATATGGTCAGAGCCCTTAGGGTGTATGTAGACAGGACTGCATCCTTTAGAAAGTCGCAGCAGCTGTTTGTACTGGCAGAAGGTGTGAACAAAGGGAAGGCAGCTTCCAAAGCATCCATTGCCAGGTGGATTAGGAGTTGTATCCTGAAATCTTACCGATGTAGACAGTTGGTTCCCCCTGCTGGAATTAGGGCACATTCCACTAGATTCTTAGCAACTTCTTGAGCAGAGAGTAGATCTGCAAGCATTGAAGATTTGTGTAAGGCAGCTGGATGGGCATCAGTGCACACCTTTGCGCGCCACTATAGAGTAGATGTAGTGGCCACCGCGTCAGCTACTCTATAGATGTAGTGGCCATAAAAGATAAAGTTAAAAAAAAAAAAACATTTTTCATTTTTTTTTCCAACAGCTTGCAGTAAGGCTGTTGTATGTTTGGCGGTGAGCTTATTTAATTTTTCCCACCCAGTGGAGTAACTGCTTGGGTAGGACCCACTGGTAGCTGCCATTATGGAGGAAAAGGAAACTGCAGATTATTACCTGTTAATGTGGTTTCCTTTACTCCATTAATGGCAGCATTATTCCCGCCCTTGTTTTTCAGTTTTTTTATGTTTTGTTGTGTATTAACTGTGTTTTGTTTGAGCTTGGAAATATGAAGACACTGACAGGAGATGGAAGGGGCGTTTTATACCTCCAAGGTGTCTCTTTTTCTTTCCTGTGGACTCCAATAGGGGATAATTAACCCCACTGGTTGCTGCCATTAATGGAGTAAAGGAAACCACATTAACAGGTAATAATCTGCAGTTTATGGTACCCCTAGCAGTTCTTGTAAAATCTATTGCTACCAGAAATTGGAATCTTGTTGATTCATTTATCAAGCTGCCAAAGGTTTACCTTGATGTGGCACGCTTCTTTTATATTTGTGTTCATAAGGGACATGCATGTAAGGTGGGGGACTAGATCTATGTACATCAAGCATAGTCTTCTGCGATATAGTAAGAACTTCAGGTACTATACTGCCCAAAAAATATAACCCTTGGGAATTGGGGGCCAGCCACTTATAGGCTCTTCTCCCACAAATATAATACACGTCACCTGGGAGGATGAATGGTGCATTATGGTGCAATAGGACACCACACAGCTCTCCAATAAAGCTCCCTTTATCTAAGGCCTTCAGTTGTGACCCACAGGTGCCTTTTTGTATTATATGTTAGCAATATTCTGAATGTACATTTTCCACTGATGTCTTTGTAGTATTGACCCACCAACCTTGTGTTTAAAATCGTTTTCGGTTCTTGACCTCTTGTACCTGTCTGGTGAGTATGGGCTCCTTATCTGCTCTCACTGAATAAACTTATGGCATATGGCTTGTGAAATTAATACACATTAGAGATTTGTCTGTGGAATATTGTCTAAGACTAGGGGATCCGGAAGAGTTACATTTTTCAGCCAGAGGCCTACCACCCCATAAACTATGTACCTCAGAGTTATTTAAGGGTACTGGGATTAGACCTATACTATCTTGCCTCTGAGGTACATAGGAGCACACCCAACATTCACTTTGGTTTAAGACCTTTAAGTATGGTAATGATCTAAGAGATGCCTGTCAAATTTAGGATTATATTTAGTTTGACACCATTGAACACAACTTTCTTCCATGACTGGGGCGCAAGTCTTACAAATACAATATTCCTCAGGCGATAATCCCTCACACTGATCTTTCTCCTCAGAATTGGAGTGCTTTTCATACTCTGAACCTATAGTGTTATGTATAGCCCATGGTTCCATGTAACATCCGATTGATACTCATCCTTCACCTCGATACCAGACCAGGTCTCCTCCACCCTTTTACCATATCCGGAACAGAATACACTAAAAAGGAACAGAGATGTTAAGAGAGAAATGATGGACTCCATCTCGGTAAGATGATCGCAGTTTCTCCGCCTTGGTTAATCAGCCTCGACTTCGTCTCCCTGGAACAGGCTTTCAAGATTAGGGGCAATCGTCTCAACTCCCTCCCCTTCTCAGACCTCCTTCGGAATTGACGGCTCTTTTGCAGTGGAATGAATGGACCCAAGTATTCCTTTCTGCGACCTTTATAGATGCAAGATGAAACAACAGTTCTTTAGTATCACACAATGATGCCTCAAAAGATTCAGAACATAGCAACAAATCATCAACATATTGTATCAGGAGCAACCCATTACTAGGTTGAAAAGATGGCAAGCAATCATGCAAAGCCTGGGATAAAATGCTAGGGCTGTCCACGAAACCTTGGGGTAACCGTGTCCATGTATACTATACCCCTCTGAATGTAAATGCGAAAAGGTACTGACAGTCGGGGTGTAGGGGAATAGAAAAGAAGGCAGAACACAAATCAATAACGGTAAAATGAGTAGCCACAGGAATTTGCATTAATATGACATCTGGATTGGGGCACTACATGGAACTGTCTCTCTACAACCTTATTAACACCCCTTAAATCTTGAACGAGCCTGTAGCGCCCTCCTTCCCACTCTCCTGACAAGAAAAATGGGACTATTTGCTACACTAGAGGTGCGAGTCAAAATTCCTTGCTGTAACAACTGTTCCATGTCAGGAAGTACATCTCTTTCTACCTCAGGTTTCAAAGGATACTGGGGTATTTTTGATGCCTACCTATCACTCTTTAGAGTTACCATGACTGGTGACACATTTGCCATCAATCCAGTGTCTTGTCCGTTCTTGGTCCACCGAGAACCAGGTAACTGTGACAACATTTCATCCACCTGTGCTGGGAACTATGTTGAACCAGTGGAAAGAACCATTAACTTAGGAGCCTCTAACATGTCCTGAGCCTCCTGAGCATGGGATCTTGGGATATTCAAGAATAAACCAAGAATAAACCATCAAGGGTACAATAAATTACACAACCCATCTTACACAGCAGGTACTGTTGCACTTCCCCCAAGACTCCTACTGCACGTATGGTTTTCCTGGTTATGGGTAAATCAAGAGGAGAAGTTAGTACAGATCTGGCCGCCCCTGTGTCCGCTAATCAATCCTATCTGTATGAGATCACAGGTATGATACTATATGGATTTGGGGACCAGCTGCCTGATCCCTCATGGCATATGAGATGGCATTATTTACGCTCCTATCCTTAAATCTCTCATCACCTTCTTCCCTTCTAAATTTTTCACTGGGTCTAAAAGGCCCATGTTGCTGTCTCCAGTGGTCACCCCACTATTTATATTTATAACCCCTATACCTTGGGCATTTTCTTTCACTCATACATTCTGGAGATTTGTGCCCCTGTTTTCCACACCTGAAACACTGGACAAAAGGTTTTGGTACTTTTACATGGGACATTGTATTGTATGTGTGGGTGTGTGTGGCTGTGGCTGTGGAATTGTATTGTATGTATGTATGTATGTGGGTGTGTGTGACTGTGGCAATAGGGCTTGTATGCTTATGTCTAAAAGACCGCATATACGCAATCTACGTATCGAAACGATACGCAGATTACGTACAATAGCTACTACGCTTGCGCAGTAGCTATTGTTCAACAATTCTACAAAATTTCCAACAACACAGCCTATGCAACCATTGAGTTAAACTCTAAGTTTGTAATGTCAATACCCACTATCAGAACACATCAAAAATAGTGTTATCTCTTCTCACTGTGAAGATCACAAATCTTCAAAACGCAGTCTTTCCGATTACCCGCCGGCGGAGAAACAAACTCTGTTACACAAGTTTTACCAAGGCTAATAAAGTGTCCAGAACACCCTCAACCTTCCTCTCGAAAAGGAGTCAAATACACAATGACTACTACCCCTGTTATGCAGGAGGAATCCCTACAATGATTTCAGCCTCAACCTAAAAATATAGTTATCACTTTAAACTTTGTAAAAGAGTCACCAAAACAGAAAGTGATGCCCAAACACAATCACTTAAAGGATTTTTCAAAGTGCGGTAGTTTACAGTTAACACCTCAGCAATACTACCCAAAGGAAAATAAAGAATCTTAGCACATGTGGCAACAATAGGATAAATACACGTGTTTTTGCATTATAAATGCAATCACAACGTCTTAGTACAACTAGCACTTAATGAATAACTCAGACTAGCGTGTAATTGCGAACTCATTCACCACTTGTCCCAAATTCAAAGTCTGTATCCTAGGAGCATTATTCGGTCAACTAACACAATGTACAATAAAATCACCGTACCTTCGTACCTTCCGCCCTTTATTAGATGACGAATCCTGCGTGTGCTGGGAAAAAGACCTCTGCTCACGAGCCCCCAAATTGTTGAGAATGTACCCTGAAAAGTACGCAGTGCGGTAATTCGCAAACATACCTGAATGCCTCAAGCCTGTCGATGATGCGGTCACTCTTACTTGTCAAAGTAAGAGTTAGTCAGAATACTACATTTTACAGAAAAATATAATTCTATCACAAGCTTTGCTTTTTGATAATCATTAATCACTGTCTAAATACAAGGTCAAGATGACATGTCAAATATCAGGTCACTTTACATACATCTATAGCATATTAAGTAAAATTATGCCAGATATATACTATTGAGAGAGAAAAATAGAGTAAAAGCCCAAAAGAAATGTTTGCTTATTTGCTGTATAATGAAATATAATGTAAATGAATACGTCATTAGACCCTGTATAACTGTATAAAAATGCATGATAAGAATGATGGCGTTGTCCTGCATTCGACCCTGAATTGTAACACATCACGCTCAGTTAAGGGCTGTATCCAATAATAAATATATAATTCGGAAACAAGACTGCTCATCTTTAATTATCCAGATATTATAAAGAAACGACAGGACTTTAACTTTTACTTGAAAATAAATACAACTTTAACAGTGGGGGCTCCAGGTCCAGTTCTTTCTCGCTTCCTACTCTTTTCATCATTTCCTCAAAGTAGGGATGATGATGTTTACCTGTCCGCTGACCAGATGCTGAAGTCAATGAGAACGGTGTCCTCTACACTTAAAACACTCGGTGAGTATATGTTTTTTGCTCCGAGTTATTTTTATTGAGGAATTGTGTGAAAAGAGTTGTAAGGGATTGCTAATATTTGAACTTAGGGAATTATGTGATATGTTGAGATATTGATATTGATTCTCTTAGTTAGTGCTAGTTAGCATTGTTAGGGATTAGGGCAAGTTTGTTTTTTTGATCCTTTTGTCTTGTAACGTGGATTGATCACCCATGTGTGGCAGAAGTTGAGTTTAGAGAGATATAAAGTTGAGAATTGTTGAGAAGTATTCCCCGTTAACAGACGTGTTAATACAGACCCAAGTCAGGATGGGGGCTGCTATATCACGGGAGGGGGCGACCGCCCTCTCGCAGGCTATAAGTGCCTTAGAGTCTCAATCCTAATTATGTGGGATTCTGTGATGAGTGGTGCAAGATGACATAAGAGGTCATAAGATGTGTGTTCCACAGAGGCTGGAACTTGTGTTGAATCCTAAGACTTAGTATGGGATCACACATCTTCTCTTGTAGGAAAAAAGAAGAGAATAAAGCAATTGTAATGTTTGCATAGTGGATATGAGCAGTCTATAAAATTCAGAATGCAAAATAAATGGTCCTGCCGCGCCGCGACAGTGCATGCAACAGCGCATGTTCCAGCACTTACAACCTTTAACATCTTTGGTACAAAGTTTTAAGCTGTTTTTTTACTTTGCATAATCATATTACTATGTTTAAAAAGTACTAACATGTGTAACTAACCCCTTGTCTAATATGTATAATATGAAAGTGTTTGAAAGTTGTAAGCAAGTGTGTTATGTGTGCCGTTGTGGATGGTTATATGTTAGTGAGTAAATGAATTGTGACTGATTAGTGAATGTCTGAGGATTATATTATGATGTGTGTGATATGGTGAGGTGTATAAGCACAATTGCATGTATGAAATAGTGCTTGGAAAAAAAAATGTTGTTTTATGAGTAAAAGTTTTTGTTTGTTGTACTTTTGCTAGAGAACACTTTTAAATATAAAAGTCAATGATTTGCAATTCTGGCAGTGTAAGGGTTAAGAATTAGGAGCTGAGCAGAATCTGTGTAGAAAGAGTTATGTCAAAACACTATTTAGTGAACAGGATTACAGAGAAAACAAACAGACTCCTATTCTGTGACGGAGTGAATCTTGCAAAATTTTAAGTGCATCCTCAAACTTAGTTAACGCTATTCGTGTGCTAGCAACATCCTAATGTTCTTTGTACCTTTATGATATTTTAAAACAGTATCCACTAAAGTATTTTTGTTTGAACTCCCTAAAATTAGTAGAAACAAAGGGAGAAGATTAGGTCCCCTCCCTCGTTGCCACCATTACCCACATGCTGTACAAACAACATAATAGATCAGGGCATAACAGACAGGAAGAGCAGTGCCTGGCTGCATGTATATTTGATTTAAGTAGCTACGAGCAGTGAGGAGTAATCAATAATTTGTAAAAGTAAACTGTAACTAAGTAACTATAAGTAAGAACTGAAAAGATATAAAGGAAAAAAAAGAAAAAAAATTGAAAAATGTAACAATTATAAAATTGCTTAACTTTTGTTTATTTTTCAACCCCTAGGCCGATGAGATGCGAGATTGCCTCTGGAGTGAATTATTGCTGTTCTAAAGACCAAGAGACAGTAAACAAAGCCTAATAACTAAAAAATTACAACAGCTAAACGAGTGATAAAGTGTTTGCAGATCATGACAATTAGTGCACACCTGATAGCACCCATAGATGTATGTGAATCACTGAGCATTTTAACTAATTTACAATCTTTTTGTTCCTGCAGGTGGCTCAACTTTGATCCAATATGCGGATGATCTTTTACTTTGCTTTCTTATCTCTGAAACATCAGTGACAGATACTAAAGTATTATTATGTTTCATGTTTCAGAAGCTAGATTTTCTACATGAGAAATAATTATTTTTTTGACTCTCACCAACATCACAATACACTGATGTAACCCTGCTACCTTATTGTCTTCCTCAGTTTTAACAGGGGGGAGTATGGGGAGTATGGATTTTGATATTGAGAATGACGAAGACAATGATCATGATTGTATGAGATACATCGGTCAAAATGGATGCTAATAGAAGCAAAATCCATGAGTCCACCACACTCAGCACAAGTGGCCTAGCTCATTGCACTAATCAGAGCATGCCAATTAACTGAAGGTAAATGAGTTAACATTTATACTGACTCAAGATATACATTTGGTGTTGTTCATGATTTTGGAGCTATATGGCAACATAGAGGTTACCATACATCTTAAGTAACATCTATATCACATGCACATACAATCAAACAACTGATAGAAGTTATACAGTTACCAACAGAGGTTGCAGTTATTAAGTGTCAAGCACATACCTAGATGATGTCTCAATAGGGAAAACAGACTTACAGACACTGCAGCAAGATAAACAGCCTTAACACACAATACACATTTTTTTTGGGTATTACAAGAGATAACATTTGATCAAATGTATAATTGCCAGAAGAATGCAATGCCTTCTGACGTAAAATCTTGGGACGCAAAAAAGTGCTATAAAAGAAAAGATGGTATATGGGTTGATAGAAATAATAGACCTGTAGCACCTATTTTTTTGTTATCCACTTTTGTAGAGTGTGCTTGTATAGGTATAGTTAGGAGCAGATAATATGTGTAGAATGATCTAAATGTATTGGTATGAACCAGGAATTTCAATGGTAGCAAGAGCAAAATGTGAATCTTGTGTGATATGCTTAAAGAATAATTTGGGGAAAACTGTTCCAACTAAAGTTAAACATTTACCGGCTATAACAGGGCCTTTTTAACATTTGCAAATAGATTTTATTCAGTTACAGCCATGTTGAAGGTTCAAGTACGTTTTGGTTAGTGTTGATATGTTTTCAGGATAGGTAGAGGTTTGGCTGACAGCCTCTGATACAGAAAAGTTTACTGCTAAGAAAATAACGCAAGAATTTATATGCTGATATGGTTTGCCGAAGGTCATTGAAAGTGATAGGGGTACCCATTTTACTGGGAAAGTGTTTCAAAGAATGTGTGAACGGATGGGAATAGAATCTAAATTGCATACACCCTACCACCCACAAGCTTCAGGGAAAGTAAAAAGAATAAATGGAGACATTAAGAATAAGCTAGCCAAGTTCACTAGAGAGATGGGAATGTCATGGATTGAAAGTCTTCCTCTTGTCCTCCATAGCATTAGAACCACACCAAAGCCTCCCCTCAATCTCTCTCCATTTGAACTTCAACCAAGATACCAAATCCACAGACTGATATGGCAATGCAACATGATTTGACTGTTCAATATGTAATACAACTGTCTAAACAATTACAGACACTTCGACAAGCTCACAGTGATGTTCAACCTGTGTCTTAACCTGGACTGGCACACAAACTTCAGCTGGGAGATTATGTTATGTGAGAAACTTCTTACGTTCTGGTTCCCTTACAGATCGCTGGGATGGTCTATGGCAAGTCCTATTACAACTGATAATGCTATAAAAGTTGCAGAAAAGGATACTTGGATTCACAGTTCCCACTGTAAGCAGGTCAAAGACCCAAGTCTAAAGGAACCAAAAGACACTGAACTTTTCACAGATAAAGAGACTGAGCTAAATCTGAAAGAACTCTTCAATCAAGGTAAAGACTAAGCTAACTTTTTTTTGTCTTAAATAGATCTACAATCAAGATGGAAGATATTGCCTACAAGTGAACATATGCTTTTCAGTTAATGTAAAAGAACTTTCTACATTATATGCAGTCTGTTGGGAGCGATAATAGCTGTTGTGATGTGCGGACTTATTTACTTTGGAGGGACAAAATATGAAGGAGAGAGAGAGAGAGCAGGGGTATGGTAAATGAAGTAATGAAAAATAACCAGACTTTCTTTCTGTGAGCAGGAAAACCAGAGAACTAAAGAGAAACACTGTAAAGACTTCCAATTCCAAAATGTATTTGTGAGTATTGTGGTAATCCACCTGAGTAAAGGTGCATAAGGTGGTGTTCTGATAATAATGCACAATACACAAAAGAATATGCACTTGATCAATTACACACTAAGGGCCTGATTCAGAATTAAGAAGGTGCTTAAAATAAGAGAGGAAAGTTACTCCTGGGCTAAACCATGCTGATTGCAGGGGGAGTCAAGTTAATTGTATTCTTTGCATGCAGGGATATATCTTTGAATTGCTTACTGCACACAGATACTGACCAGCTTTACTATCACACTGTTATTTAGACTTGGGATAGGAAACATCACCTCTCAA
>WWET01001800.1:293178-313956 GCA_011038615.1 Limnodynastes dumerilii | reverse complement strand
ACCATATTTACAAAACGTGGGAGCAGAGTTTTACACTCTGCTCCCGGCGTCAGACTAACTAGCTTAGGCTGGCGTTAGTGGCAAGTGTTCTGGCGATGTCCCCATATACCCCTCTTTTCCTCCCCCTAATAGCTGTTATTAGGGGGAGGAAAAGGAGGGCATGTATGAGGAGACCGTCAAAATACATAACAATAGTGCCCCAGTTAAAAAAAAATTATAATAAAAAAAACATTTTTTTAAAAGGTTTAAAAATAAATGAATAAACCCCATAGAAAATATAAATAAACATTAGTCACCTGTCCGGGCGTCCCGTCAGGCTGCAGCTGTCCGGTCCCGGCATGAATACACTGCACATGCAGTAAGTCCTGATTGAGAGATACTGCGCATGTGCAGTACTTCATTCAGGGATCGCACGGAGGAGAATGCAGCACCGACCCGCGGCTCATCGCGGGACCTTGGAGGAGGGGTGAGTATTAGTAAATCATGTGAAGGAATCTGCCAGGCTCGCTGCGATGATAAGCGAGCCTGATGCAGCTTCCTTCACAGGGAACGAGCAAGGTAAGTAAACAGACCCCTTAAAGGTGTAATGTCTAGAATCTGTGTTTACTCACCAGACTTGTTTTTCTACATCTGTGTTGAGGTTACTTTTAAATGGCAGAAATGCTGTTTTGCTGTTTTGACCTGAAGCAGTGCTATGAGCTTTAGATTATATTCAAGGTCAGTGACAAAAACTTTGATTCACACCTAAGAAGCTCCAGCTTCTTAAGTGCGTATATTTGGGAAGGTAACTTTTTTTTACGCAATGTGCGCAGTAGATAGGGATGGGGATCACATACAAACGGACTTTAAGTTAGAAGGGGCATGCCAAAGTGGACATAGAAAAAAGTTAGGTATAATCATCTGTAAGAGGAGAGACAGCTGGCCGCAGACAAGACAGGAGCAGACCAACGGGGCACGGAGAAGCCACAGACTGTTAAACAACTCTGAGCTTTGGACAACAAACTCCATAAGACAGAAACAACTAACTGTGAGCTCTGCATTTAACCACTAATTATTCAGGACTGAGAAATGTCCTTTTAGTACCTTTTGAATGAAGCGCTTTTAACGAACTATTTTTTGGTATATCTACCTAAATAAGGGGTGCCTAATGGCTATATAAAGAGGTGATATCTATAAAGAGAGAAATAAATGTTCAAATGCTGTTCCAGCTTATAAATAGAACTCACAGCTAAAAAAAAAATCAGTAGTATATAGTAGTATGGATCATTAGGACAAAGAAATAAGAGATTTATAGCATTGTGTTGAATATCTGTGCAATATAGACTGCCAGAAAAACCTTTGGATCCAAGGCATTCCACAAGATAATCCTCCTGGAGGAATTATAGGCGTCCTCACTAAAATCTTTAACAAGTCACTAGAGGTGCACTAGACAACAGTATTCTGTTTGATATGGAGCACAGAGCCCTGAAACCCAGAAACCTACAAATTGACAGTCCATGAGATATAAGTTGTCTCCTCCATTATTACTTAGTGAAGGAGATTGCTGAGAAAGCCTGTTGACAAAACAACCTAGAATTTAATGGATCCCCAGTACAAATTTTCCAAGACCTTTCGTGGCATACTCCTTAACAACAAAGGCTACTAAAACTGCTACACTTTTAAAGATTCAAATTCTGATGTTGTGACCCCTGAGTATTCAGTTGCACATAATGGGAAAATCACTACTCCTCAGGTCCCAGAATGACTAGATATGTTCTATGAGGATCTTGGCCTTCCAAAGATTCCTCTGCTAGATTGGGGAAGTGCCTCTGAACCACTTCCCCATCAGGAGACCAGGAGCCACTAGTTCACATAGTCACAGCTTTAACTTTTTGATCTCCAAGTACCACTTATCGGCTTGTCCAGTTTAGTGAATGGTGCAATTGCTATACACCATGGGCCTGATCCAGACTTAATAATGACAGCTAATTTAATTTACACATGCTGCATGCGTAAATTTGGCTGTGGGAATGCACTGCACATGCGTGCAGCAGATGTTACGCATCGTAACTCTGATCGTACGTAACTAGTACATAACTCTGTATAAATGGGTGTGACATCCCTACGCAAGTCAAATATATACGCATTGTGGGAGGGGGGAGGCATTTAGATTGTACATGATGGGTTAGGTTAGGCACTTATGAACGACAAAATGACCTTAAGCCTGGATCTGAGCCCATGCCCTTAGATGCAGACTTCTGCTCTCTAGCTTATTTTAGGCTGTGGTTACTAGGTTACATTGTGATTGTTCAAAAGTTAATGCTGTTTTTTTTGTTTTCCCATTTTCTTCTCTTTTTCCTTCCATTCCCATCCAAGTTGATTATGGTGGAACCCTGACAGATGGAGCAGGTCTAGAGAGGTGCATCAGTGTTGCAGGAGATCAGCCATCAACTAATAATCAATAATCAGCCATCAATCAATAACACCCCAGAGCGGAAACTCATTTCCAGGAGGATGCTGCCCCTTTTCTTGCTAATAGAAATTACCCCTTCCAATATTATAACCACAACCCCTTATCAGTCTCCTTATGGTTTCCCCTCACAGACACTAAAGTAGTTAAGTTGGGGGTGGGTCATGAGATTCTAGTTTGAGACTAACTGCACAATCCTGTGTTTACTTTTGTCAATTTATGTCCCAAATGCAGGTCAATTACCCTTCCTAGCTAAAATCTTAGATCAGGTAGAGACTGAGAGGGTGAGAATTGTAATCTTTAGAGGCAACTTAAACTAGACCCTCAACCCTTATCAGATCTCCTACCAACTGCTGACTACTCTTAGGAAAATGCAACATTTATTTCATGACCCCATAGACGTTTGGAGACTGCTCCACCCAAAAGATAGAAACTTTGGCCATCACCATCTTCACCTTCTGAGCGAATCCCACATTAGCCTGATTTGGTCTCACAAATCACCACTTTTTGTTTAGCTTACTCTCCCTGACTCCCTTCCAAGAGAATGGACAGGAAGATTCAATAAACGTCTCCAAGAGGGGGAGGGGAGATGCTGTTAGATTACCTTGAGCACAATAAGGTAGAGGATTCTTCACCTGTTATATGGGAGGCACTCAACTGTGTGATCCGGGGTTGTAGCTGGGCTCTTATCTTAAGAAACAGAAGGAGACTCTGAGACTTAACCTTTTAACCAAGTTAGCAGACATAAAGACTAGAGACAAACAAACTCTCTCCCCCACAATGTTTTGGGAATTGACCCTGACTAGGACTGCTTGACAATAGGATCAGGTTAGAGTACTGTAAATGCAGTAACAGATTATTTTAGTGGCCAGGGAAGATGTTTGCAAGAGCACTTCAGACACCATGCTCCTGAAAAAGTCCATCTCAATAAGGAAAGAGCCAAAACATTTCACCAATACTATTTTAGGCTTTAAAATTTCAAGACACAATATCCCAGTCAGAAAGATCTACACACATGCTCATCTAATAAACTCTTCTGGCTAGGAAGTCTATAGTAAAGATGAATATCTTACCTTGATGCCTATATCTGTTTCAGACACTGCTTATCTTACTTCCTTCCTTGTTTTTTTTTAAATCAATGCAGTTTTTCCTATGACTTACAAAGTTTACCATCTCTCCACCAGCCATGATGTACATGCAGCTCATTCTCCTCTGGGGGCACTGAAAACCTCCACTCCTCTTACCCCATTCTATGCCGAGTTCACAACTCTGAGCACGGCATATCATCCCTTTTGCCCTCGCATCTCCACACCTCTCCTTCATTCCCCCATGTACCTTCTTATTCCACTTCTTCTTCTGACCCTTTTATTTCCCAGCTAATTCTACCCACTCTGTGGCATCATTTTCGCCCACCTCCTCTACCTCTTGTTTCCCATTTTAACTCTCCCCTCTTCATATTTCCTGTGAGATGGTGCTGTTTGCTTTTTCTTCATCCTATCCTTCTTTCATCTTCTCCCCTAAATTCTTTTTCCCTATCCCCAGCTCTTTACCTGAATTTTTCTGTAACCTGTCCATTCCCTCTTTCCTTGTATCTCAGAGCTTATTGTCATCGGTAGAGGAATCATCAGGATTTCTTCAGCGCGGTAAGTGCATTAAGTGATTATGTTACATGTAAAACTAATAGGCTTTCTTTGCTTCTCTGTCTTGCTTTGTAAGATAATATTGTCACTGCAGCTTACTCGGTTACATAGTTTTAATTTATTTAGATTTGTAATAAAAGGGTAATAAATCAGTATAAAATATATTTAAAAAATAAACTTTTTAACTTGCTAAAGTGTGTTTGTGTTTTATTCTTTCTGTATTATTTATAAAATATGTGTTTAATGACTTACAGGTGTAATATTTATTCTGTTTTGTGTATAAAATCATAGGTTTTTTTTAAGTTTTCTAAAAGGTATTTCAATATTAAAAACTAATCAAGGGTTAATGTTAAAAGTATTAGTCACATATTTAGCAAATGTGACAGTGATAGGTACACATATACATTTTCCACAAACAGTATCCGAGGTTACATTTAGACAGCTTGTTCCAGTTCACTTATTTTAGATAACACTAACATTAACATTAGTAAGATTTCAACCAAACTAACAATTATATTGTGTGCTTCTGAAGGCCATAAGTAAAGTATAAAATAGGAAAGGGACGTTTCATGAGCTTTTTCCTGTAAGAAAGTAATGACACATGTGTTCTCCTGTCTTAAGTGTCAACTATAATCGAGGTAATACAATGGCATAGCTACAAGTGATACATGTCTATATATTAACACATACCTTGTATGCTTTCATCTTTGAACCATTCCTGTTGTAATTATTAGTGCTTCGGAACTATAAATAGTTTAGGCTTAAGAACCTTTCCTTATTCAGTGATGGTGTTCCCAATATAACTTTAGGTTTGTTAAATATACAGAGTTATAACAAAAGACAAGACAATTATTAATCAACTATTGTATTTAACAAAGAATTAAGCAAAATACATAAACAATACTTAGATTCAGCTGGTAGTTAGTACTTTATAATGATGTTGTTGAGCTGGAAAGATCAGTGGGAACTTCTGCAGTCAGTCCTGTATGAGGCTGGGGAGCTGACCTTGGCTAAGACTAATATACCCCAATAACAATTAGCCGGAACTCAGAGGCGGAACTAGCGAGTTGTGGGCCCATTAGGTTTGTTAAATATACAGAGTTATAACAAAAGACAAGACAATTATTAATCAACTATTGTATTTAACAAAGAATTAAGCAAAATACATAAACAATACTTAGATTCAGCTGGTAGTTAGTACTTTATAATGATGTTGTTGAGCTGGAAAGATCAGTGGGAACTTCTGCAGTCAGTCCTGTATGAGGCTGGGGAACTGACCTTGGCTAAGACTAATATACCCCAATAACAATTAGCCGGAACTCAGAGGCGGAACTAGTGAGTTGTGGGCCCAGGGGCAATAAATATGCTTTATCCCTGATGATATCCCCAGGGGAGCTGCGGCAGTGCAGTGATGACGGCTGTGGGCCCTTGTATCAGCATAGGCCCTGGTGCCACTGCACCTGTTGCACCAATGGTAGTTCCGGCCCTGCCGGAACTCCCTACCTTATTAGGTTATAATCCTGTTAAGGACGTTAATTGTTAAATAACTAAGTTTTACATTCTACATCTACCGCAGTATGAGCTTGTATTGCATAATGTTAGTTTATCCTCTGTTCAAACCAAGCATATCCTTGGCCACGAACGTCTGGTTCTACACAGTATTTAATAACACGTTTGCATAAACACACATTAAAATATGGAGAACAGCGAGGAACCATAGAGTACCAATTTACTTGTTGCTTTGTTTCTGTTTTCTATTGTTGTCTCCCATATATAAAAAAAATAAAAATATGGAGAACAGCAGCCAACTTAAGCTGCCCAGTCAAGGATGCAAAGTGCAGCTTTTCTGAGAATTGTTGATGTAAGTAGTCACATTGTAAAGTTTAAAGTCTTGATTAAATGCTAATAAACACATTACAGTCACTTTTTATAGTCCCTAATACATGTCACATGCAAACGATTAATTTTGTGTGCAACATATTTTTAAGATTTACACTCGATCCAGAGGTTCAAATATGCTTTTTAACGTATTTAAGTATTTTCACACAGTTACATGCTATCCAGTTAATTGATATTTTTCATGCGTGACTTTTCACGTAACTGCATACTCACCCATTCATAACAAAATATTCTGAGAGGACTCACATTCAAAATAGGGACAGACGGAAAAAACATCTTTCGGCTGTCCCTAATTCACAATGCGAGCCTTCGCAGCGGGGACTCGCAACGCTTATAAATGTGTCATGTAGATACTTCACATATTTTTGTTACACTCTGTAGGTTCATCTTAGCAGAGTGTGTGTAGTTTCTATGTGTCTGTTTTCCCCCAGCAGCAGGTTAATTTATCTCTGTAGGTGTGTCTGTCTGCCACAGCTTATTGGGGGAGTTACCCTTAAATAGCCTCTTGCTGGAACATTCATTGCCAGTCATAGCTTCCAGCTTCTAGCTTCTGTGTCTTGGTCCATCTGCCTGCAGTTGTTTCTCTGCCATTGAGCTTTTGTGCATGTGCTTCCCAACCCCTTCTGTGTCTTCTCCATTGCCCAGCCTGCCCTATCCAGCCTGCCTCTTGTCCTCTTGTCTGGTTGTGAGTGTGAGTAAGTGTTTCCCTGTTTGTTGGTTCTCAGCCTGTCTGTCTGCTGATTACCTTGTACTTCTTATCTCTGGCTCATAGAGTCTCTGCATCCTACATTCCTCTATGGCAGTGCTCCTCAACCTTTTCTCTCCCTCGGCACACCTAAGCCCTTCCCAGAATTCCGCGGCACACCTAAGCCCTTCCCAGAATTTCGCAGCACACCAAAAGCAAAATATACAAAAAAAACCCCCAGGAATTACGAAGTACTTACACAGAAACTACATTTAATTGCTTTTTTTTTAAATAAATTTAACATTGCAGTTATTAACTTTTTTTTTTAACAATAACTAATTGTTAAATAACTAATTTTACTATGTTAGCCCCAAATCATGTGTCTGCAGCCTCCCTAATAATTCCCAATTATGTGTCTGCAGCCTTCCCAGTATCACCAATCATGTGTCTCCAGGTCTCTAGTACTCCTCATTCATGTATCTGCAGCCTCCTTAGTATCCCCTTATTTCCTTAAGGCAAAGTCTTCCAATGCTTTTTCTCCTTTTGGAGGCATTGCACTGCGGCACACTTGGCAACATGCCGTGGCAAACCGGTGTGCCATGGCACACTGGTTGAAAAGCACGGCTCTATGGTACATAATGCCTGTTATTTCTATGCTTACCTCTGGCTCATAGTTTCTGCAATCCCGCTTTCCTCTATGGTACATAGTGCCTGTTATTTCTATGCTTACCTCTGGCTCATAGAGTCTCTGCAATCCTGCTTTCCTCTATGGTACTTAGTACCTGCTATTTCTATGCTTACCTCTGGCTCATAGAGTCTCTGCAATCCTGCATTACCCTACGGTACATAGTACCAGCTCTTTCTGTATTTACCTCCGGCACACTGTGTCTCTGCAATCCTGTATTACCTTACGGTACATAGTACCAGCTCGGTCTATACTTACCTCCGGCACACTGTGTCTCTGCAATCCTGCATTTCTGTATCTACCTACGGCACAGTGTCTTCTGTTTCCTTACAGTTACCCCTTCTCTAGTACATAGTACCGGCACTGTCTTGTCCTACCTTGTTTATGGTTTTAAGATTTATACATTCCTGTTCCTGTGGGGTTTTTCCCTTGTCATTGGCTGATTGGTCTGAGTGGCTGTGTTTTGTATTCTATCTGCACTATGGTGTCTTACATACCATTTCTATGCACAGGTACTCCAGGGATAGCAACCTACTACTTGGGGCGCAGCAAAGTCCATCCCCACCATCAGGGGCAATGACGAAGAACACCCTATGGTAGAATTTGCATCCTGGTGCTACTGTGCGTCACACCCTAACATTGTGCTTTCCACCTGCTCCACCTCTGTTGAAATCTGTTACCCTGATATTTTTTTTATCCTGCCTATTTGTTTTGTTCACCCGTGTATTACCTGGAATCTGTTACCTGCAATAAACCTCTTTCTTTCATATTGGCTTCCGCATTCCTTGTACCTAGCTGCAGGTATTCATAACAATTTTGTTATGTGTGCATCTTGGCAATGCAGCCTGGGTGTTAATCCCGATGCATTGGGGGTCCACTGTCGTCCATGCATTTGCTGAATAGTAAAGCAAAGTGGTCATCTACCAATCTATTGATGAAATCATCCTCTCTGCCACTGATAAATTTCACAACTATTCACAATTTGGACTTTGTGCAGTCTCTTCATATATTGCTCATGCATAGTGATATGGGCCCTGATTCAGAGATTGAAAATAAGAACTTAAAGTTACACCTGGGCTAAACCATGTTGATTTCAGGGGAGTCAAATTTCATTTGTTGCAACAGTATTATAGTTAAAAGGTGATTTTCCCAGCTCAAGTCTAATTAGCAGTTTAAAAGTGAAGCTGATCAGGTATCTGCGCAATAAGTAAAAGCAAAGCATTCTCCCTGCATGCATAGAATAAAATTAACTTGACTCCCCCTGAAATCAACATGGTTTTGCCCAGGTGTAACTTTAAGTTCTTATTTTCATCCTCTGAATCAGGCCCCTGGTGTCTAATATCATCACCTCGAAATTTGTTTCCTGAGATGAGTACCCCTCCCCTGAACCCTTTTCACTCCTTTCTTTCTTTTTCTTAGTATTTGGTTAGGTTACGTTTGAGTACATTCTCTATGGCTGTACACAAAAAGTTTTGTTACTTTCTTGTATTAACCTAGTTGTTATATTAGCTGCTATTAATTACTTGTATTTATTGTTACTGATTTGATGCTTTGTTGTATACACTGGTCTTAATAAACAAACAATGTATACTAAAATGAAACTTAAATTTTTCCAATGCATTTGTTAAAAAAAAAGACAATAAAACTGTTACACGCCGGCATCTAGGTCTGGCGTCGTCTAACAATCTCCCGTCGCAAGGCTGTGCGTCCACATCATTGCTAGGTGATCTGGACACCAGCCTCCCCTCGCGCTGGCTCTCTGCAACAGCTGACTCCGGGTGCGCTTGCCGATTGGATCCTGCTGAGTTAAATCCCCGGCGTCCCTACATGTTGATAGCGTTCTCCTTGTGAAGCATATGCTTGCTGTTTGGTCTCTGTGCTCTCCGCGCTTACATTGTCTCAATTTCGGCACATCAGCTAGCCTGGCAAATAAAGTGCTATCTTTGTACTTACCTCTTTTACCTAATAGCACGCTAGCTTGCCTGGCTCACTCTGTGATTAATACTTACTTTATCTCACTTTCAGCATGCCTGCTAGCCTGGCAATAAAAGTGCTACCTTTGTACCTACCTCTAAAGCCTAACAGCACGCCAGCTTGCCTGGCTCAGTTTGTGCTTAAATACTTACCTTATCTCACAACTGCATGTCAGCTAGCCTGGCAATTAAACTGTTACCTTATAGCCCACCTCTCTAGCCTGACAGCATGCCAGCTTGCCTGGCTCACTCAGTGCTCTATTCTTTCTCTGTTTCCTCTCACCAGCTACCCTGCTTGTCTCATTATTCTGTCCGTAATCTTCTTCCTGATCGGCTTCTTGTTTGTCTGTTTGCTGGTATATCCCTGTCCTACTCTTATTCTGGGGGTCTTGGGGCTCTGTAGCTGTTCCCTGTAGCTGTTTTGGGTGTGTCTAGCTTCCCCAGCTCTAGCCCTCTACTTCTCTGGCCATTTTGTGTCCCAGTGTGCCTCTGGTCTCTCCATTCTCCCTTTCCATGGAACTGATTGCCAAGGACCGCGACCTACTATTAGGGCGCCGCCCAAGTCCATCCCCACAATCAGGGGCTCTGACGAAAACCACCTAATAGTTAGATTCCGCACCTTGGGGAGTCGATTCCATAACAAAAACATACCAACATCCATGATTCATTATCTGATTTTTGGCCCTGTACCTCCACCTCCTGGCCAGAATTTTATTATCAGTAATAAAGTAATAAAAGCTCTGCATTCTGCTAGCTACTCAGAGCTCCTACTGGCCCATGCACCCAATCAATGCAGAGACTGATAGGAGGCCTATGCAGCCAATCAGAGGCCCTTACTCTTTAGCATAGATTATTCACATAACAGATGCGGCCGGCATCATTAAGATGAATAGTACTAGGTATACAGGGCTCCTACGGGACCCCTGTAGGACCAAGGGGTCTATTTACAAAGATCATTTTAATGCGATAATGGCAGTTTTCACTTCAAAACTGGCTCTATCGCATTAAAATGAAGGCATTGCAATAGATTTGGTCCTACAGGGCTCCCGTAGGAGCCCTGTATACCGAATACTATTCATACAAGCACTGGCTGCGCTGCAGAGGAAGGAGCAAGAGGGAGAAGGTAAGTAAGTTTACTAATAGGTATTCAATAAAAAAATTATTTAAGGGGGCACAATTGGTGACTGAACATATTTTAGGGGGCACAAAAGGAGGCTGAACATATATAAGGGACACAATAGGAAGCTAATACATTTAAGGGGGCACAAAAGGAGGCTGTTCCATATAATGGGGTGACACAAAGGGAGGCTGAATATATATAAGGGGGCATAAAAGGAGTCTATTATATTTATATATATTTTTTGGGGGGTGAGCGCGCCAGAATTTTTTCCCGCCCTGGGCTCTGCTAGGTCTAGAAACAGCACTTGTTTAAGGTCCTGTTTTCAAGATGCAAATAATCTGTGGCTCCTAATTCTTAATGCCTAATGCTGCTCCATACATTTGCTTATACTGCCTATGCCTAGGGCCGGCTTTGAATTAATTTAATGTACTAACTTTGCTATTTACTGTATTTGATTTCATTCTATTTCATTCCATTTCATGGCCATATGTACTTGAGTATCTTATTATTTTTGAATGCATGACCAAATACCAGTATTATTTCTCTATTTATTATTGTGCTTTTGTTTTGTTATTTTGTTTTGTATTTTTACATATAATGTAAAACCTGAAAAAATAAAGCAGAATTTTAAAAGAAAGTTTGAAGAGCTCCCAATCTGCTCTGACATCCTGCAGACATTAACGTTAACGGTTGTTAAAGAAGAATAGCTACATATTAACAGGACAAACAAATAGTAGACAAATAAAACAATCTTGAACCAATATTTGTGGACCAGTGGATATCATCCAGATCTTAGTAAATTTTCTGGATGTACGGAGGTCTGCATGTGAGAAGGGGTGAGTTTTAGAAATCTACCTTAAAATCTTCACACGAATCTGCACCATCACCTAAATTAGGCATGACTGGTAACGCCCCATCCCAAGCCCCCTCCTTGCAAAATTTCTGGTGCGTGCATGTGCGTTGCCATAAAATAATTTACGGTTATTATTTTATTATGTATATAACATTATATAACATTATTTTAGGATTTGGACCAGTGTAACCAGATAGGCTTCTTCAAATAGGGAACAGTAGCTTTAGGAGAAAGATTTGGCATGAGACTTGTGTTTTCCAATTTTCCTTTTTGGCCTGTTTTCCTATGTCCTGGTTAAATCTACTATAAATGTATGTTACAAAACATCTACTTAAAATAATATGGTACAATGCAAAAATGATATATTAACATTGTATGTAACATCAGACAAATTCCTTTAAGCATGCGCAGGAATACTCACAAGGGGCCGGATCCAGAACTACGTCCGTCTATGGAATTCAATAAACAATAGCTACTGCCATGTGTAGTAGCTATTGTACGTAATCTGCGTATTGTTTTGATACGTAAATTGCGTATATACGGTCTGGTTCCGCCTTGTCCCGCCCATCCAGACCTGGGGCCTGAGTTTGTCACCTTCTGCTCCTGAGCATAGGTATTCTTTAGTAATTCCATTTGTTTAGCTCCTTGGCCGGGTCCTTTCTCCCAATTATCATTCCAATCATAGATAAATGAGCAAGTATGTACACATGCACAACCAAACTATATTGTGCCAAAGCACATTGGAATGATTTGATGTTATAGACTATGTTCCCGATGAATGATAAAACACTATCATGAGAAAAGTGTAGTGTGTGTATATGCTTTTCTTACCTTCCTTTCAAACAATTCCCATTCCTCTTCCTTCAGTTTGTCTGCCTTTGTGGGCAGGCATATTGTTGCTGCAGTGGGTTATGGGACAGTTCTTCTACAAATTGAGTGTACGGTGGAAGGAGGCATCGTGTAGCTGATCATGGCTTCAAATCTTGAGTTGAATCGTTTTAAGCTGTCTGTTATTAGAAAAAGTTGGTAATACCCAGTTGGCTGTGTACCCAAATTTTTAAATTAAGTTAGTAAGTAAATTAATATTTACTTGCCACTAGTTGATGTCAGGAGAAAGGCTTGTAAGTAGTTACTGGTACATATAATAAATATAGGTTCAACTTATTAGTTAGTAAAGGAGATCACAGGCTGGTTAGCCTGTGAGAATGCTATGCCTATTGTTTAGTGTGTTTGGGCCTGATTCTACTCTTTTGTGCCAAAAAACAGATCTTCGTGAACACAGAAGTTGCGTGGACATCTGTTATTCAGCACAGAAGAGGGGAGTGCACACCCGTCACTCCCCTCTTTCGGAAGGAGTTCTGGACACTTATATGTCCAGTAAAGGAGATCACAGGCTGGTTAGCCTGTGAGAATGCTATGCCTATTGTTTAGTGTGTTTGGGCCTGATTCTACTCTTTTGTGCCAAAAAACAGATCTTCGTGAACACAGAAGTTGCGTGGACATCTGTTATTCAGCACAGAAGAGGGGAGTGCACACCCGTCACTCCCCTCTTTCGGAAGGAGTTCTGGACACTTATATGTCCAGAACCCTTCCTTAACTTCCATGCGGAACGGCTGCTCTCCATCCCCTGGCCGCCCCCAGCCCCTCATTAACATGCCTTACCTTGTCTGGTGGGATTTAGGCATGTGGAATTAAAATACAGGCCACTACCATGACACTAACATCTGGCGCATGCATATGCTGATGCTACATGTCAAATGGACTTACGCAACAGACTTACGTAAGTCATCATCTTTCCTATTTATGAATCAGGCCCTTTGTTCTGATTGGTAGTTGAATGATGGGGATTCATTTAGGGGAGACACTTTATTTAATGTGTGTAGCTCTACACTACGATAATTGGGAAAATCATCTAGTTATTTCCTGAACATCCAAATTATTGTATAGTGTATTGCATAAGACCAAGGTTTTTGGAATGCTGACAAAATGCCCGATAATCAGATTGCAATAGTTCTTGAACAATGTAAATGCCGTGAGCCTTTTCTATTAGGATTGGCACAGTAATAGCACCCATATATATGTGTACCATATGATTTTGCAAGCTGTTGCTGTGGGTATCACACAGTTGACTTGGACTTTATAACATTACATTTGTACCAGAAATCAAAGTGGAAATTTAGAAGTGGTGGTATGGACATTTAGAAGTGGTGGTATGGACATTTAGAAGTGGCGGTATGGACATTCTGAAGTGGCGGTATGAACATTTAGAAGTGGTGGTATGGACAATTAAAAGTGAGGGTATGGACATTTAGAAGTGGCAGTATGGACATTCTGAAGTTGCGGTATGGACATTTAGAAGTGGCGGTATGGACATTCTGAAGTGGTGGTATGGACACATAGAAAATAATAGAAGTGAACGGAGATTTATAGCTTTTCAGTTAAATCAGTGGAAGATATGATGGTATGACAAGCCCTGATTTGTACTAAAGTTAACCATCCTTCTGTACCACTATAATACCAGACCCTCCAACAAGACCCATTCCATTAGGTACAATTTAATCCACTCCTGAGCTTGCAACTGTCACTCACCTGGTTTAATTAACTGATATTTAAAAATCTATTTGCCTCTTCAAGACAGGTGGTTACCATAGTAACTAACAGTTAGAAACTGAAAAGTAGAGTATTTTGTACCTAATGAAATGGGACATGTTGGAGGGTATGTAAATACCTGGAATTTATTTGAGATTTTTAACAGAAAGTAAATAGACTCATAGTGACATCTAGTGGACATCTCAAAAATGTTGCATGTGAGATTTTTTTTTATTCTTTATGCCTTCTATGAATAGTAACTGACATGTTTAAACATGGGGAAACCAATAAAAAGGACACAAATCAAATCACTGAGTTTTTTGCCTTTAGTGCAATCTGCACATTTGATTTCTTTCTAATCTATCTCTAATGTATGTGCAGCCATCTTACTGATATATACAAGTTACAGTCAATTAATAAATAAATAAGCTTGAGTCGTTATTGTTAAGATTGATGACCATCTACCTGAGGTTGTTTATCTATCTATACTCTATGATTCTGTCAATTCTGAAGAGCAATTTTTTTTTTCCTTTTACAGATCTTATTTCATGTCATAACTAAATTAAAATTATTTTATTAATATTTTCAAGTTAGTCAACTGCTCAGAGAATAAGACGACTTGGAGAATCGAAGACAGGGTCTGACAAGCCTCCTGTGATGGTAGGACAGCAATACTCTGCAGTCCAGTCCAGATGACCTACAGAACTTCTGTGACATCCTCAAGATACCACATATGGCTTTACTGGATTGAAACCCCCACCATAGGCCCAAAAAGCAGACACTCATCTGCAATGAGAATTGCAACTGGCACAGTGAAGACATCACAAACATGCAGTACTCCATGACCATTGCTTGAAGGAAATTACTGGGTCTCCACTAAAAAAAGGGAAAGACCCTTCACTTTGTGCTAGCTATCACCAAATTCCCCTTCTAAACCTGGATGTCAAACTGTTTGTAAAAGTTATCACCAACAGATTGAAAGAACTCCTCACAGAACTGATCCATTCAGATCAAGTGGGATTCACGCCAAGTAGGAAAGCTAGGGACACTACTACCAAGTCAATTTATCTTATCCATTTTGCCAAGGCACATAACCTCCCTCCTCCTGTCTACAAATACAAAAAAATCATTGGACTGAGTAGATTTGCTATTTATGGACCGGATTCAGACCCCCGCACGTTTTCCGTGCGTGCGGGGGTCTGTAATTACGCGAGTAAGAGGGGAGTGCACACCCCCTGTCACTCCCCTTTCGCGTGCAAGCTTTTAAGTCTGCCTTAAATGTAGGGTGCGGATCAACGGACCGTACGACCGCTGATCCGCAGCAGTGCCCACTTTAGTGGGCGGAAGGGAAGCACAGCCCATTTCCTCGGAAATGGGCTCGGACGAAACAAAGTTCCGTCTGATTGTTGATACGCTAGGGTTACTACATCTGGAGGACGCATGCACCTTGCGTGCGTAAGTCACCTAACGTTACTAAATGTGAATCCGGTCCTATAAGGGGGTTCTTGGAACACAAAGTAGTGGGTCCACTATGACTCCAGCAAATATCGTGCTCTACATTCTCCCTCAGCTAGAGTTAAGGTTAATGAAATCCTTTCAAAACCATAATTCATTACAAATGGAAACCAAAAAGGCTGTTCCCTTTACCCCCACTTATATTGTTCTTGGTATGGAGGCCTTAGCATTTTCATTCATATCTAACCAGATGTCACAGGTTTCTCTATAGGTAGGGAGCAGTACAAAGTTGCATTAATTGAAGATGAAGTCCTGACCTTACTAACTACTACTGTTATATCCCTTCCTTTTCTGAGGTTGAAGTTGACTGTAACAAATCGATAGCAATGGCTTTACAAATACCTGAAAACTCAGTAGCTGGGCTCTTTTCAGCGTTCTCATTTTATTGGTATTCTTCTTCCATTTGAAACCTTAGTACTAACCTCACCTCTCTGCATGAAGCAAATTTCCCAACCAAGTTAGCTATTCTCAAAACCAACTTGGGAAAATGGTCTACATGGTGGTTCTCTTGGCTAGGGAGAGCCAATGGGCCGGATCGAGACCTATGTTCCATTTACATTTCCATGCGTAGCGTTGTACTTACTATGCACTCCCCTAGTCACTCCCCTCATTTTTTGAGGTAGTTTTTTGATAGAATCTGTGAACAGAAGCACTGTTTATCATACAGTTTGGACATTCAGCCAGATTATATATATATTACTGTTACTTATAAGTATATTATCTATTCATGGTTTTAGGCATTGTTTTTGCTATACTCTGCACTTTGTATCACTTTATTTGGTTCAGCTGGATTTTATGAATTATTGTTACCTATAAGTATATTATTTATTTATGGTTTTTAGGCATTGCTTTTGCCATACCCTGCACTTTGTATCACTGCATTTGGTTTTTTATATATGATATTTTTATTTCACATATTCTGTATATTGTTTCAGATTGTATACACATATTTATATCGCACTAGTCACTTTATTTAGTCCTGTTCACAGCCATTGTTTCTGGTTTTGAACTATTGGAACACGTTGCTCATACTTTAGCATCCTACTTTGCCCCTTTAGATTCCATAACACTCCCCTTAGGGTGGTTATGTGCTTGTTTTAGTTTTTAGTTTTGCTATGTTATTTTATTTAGGTTTACGAGCGCTCATTCGCCATTTTTAGTATATTGTGTTTACCTTAGACTGACTGCAAAATGGTTTGAGGCAGTGGTTACTGATGAAAGAGATGCAAGCAGCAGTTCCATTATACATTGCACAGTGAATTAATTTAATTAAACTAGACACATATCCCACAATAAGTCCTACCCTACACTTCTGGCTTCTCTTATGATTAAGAGCATATTTATCTACAATATATTCTCCTCTAAAACCAATTGTACACAACCCAAGCTTTATATCAGGATCCCTAGCCACATAGATGTCAGCAAGATTACACAGGGTCAACCAGCTGATGTAGAAGGGAAGATCAGCTCACCTTTCTCTTACCTTTTATTTTAATTTTTTACTTTTTTATTTATTCCTTTAGCATACAGTGTATACATGGAAATCACTGTTAGTTACAATTTTGCTTACAATTTTCCACACATTGGGCCTGATCCAGAACAACGTCAGCCGTCGCTAGGACGGCGGGCGTAAGATCTGCGCATGCGCCGGGCAGATGTTGCCCGGAGTTGCTACGGCAACGCCCGATCGTGGATTGGGCGTCCGTAGCAGCACCGTAGGGACGCTGGAGGGGATGTCCCCCAGCATCCCTACGTTCAGGTTAGTGTAGGTCCATAGGGACGCTGGAGGGGACGTCCCCCAGCGTCCCTACGTACAGGTTAGTGTAGGTGGGCGGGGGGAACTAGTTAAATGAAGATGGGAGGGCGGGCTAGGCGACCATACACTCCTGTGCGTATGTGAAGTTAGGGTAGCCTTCAGCCGGCGTAAGGAAGGGGCCATACGCCCGCACAGGGGGAGTGTCGGGGTAAGTGAACGCCGATACGCTGTGCTTTAGTAAGCACAGCGCATCGGTGTAGGTCTGGATCAGGCCCATTGTACAGTTGGATTCAAATATAAAGGTACAATACAAATTTTCTTTCTTCGCTGCAGGGTATACAATAAAAATGTCACATGTATTGTTCTATAAAAATTTGTACCTTAGTATAAGTCAGCATTGCTATAGCAAATGATTTGCAAGTTATCCATGATATCCTAGGTAATTAACTTTGCTAAAACAAATATATCAATAGACTTTAATTATTTTGAGAAACTATGCTTATATATATTTCACTTCCCCCACACATACAAATACACAGTTTTTGTCACACACACTCTCCCACTAATACGCAAAATTACATGAATTATATACATAAATTAAAACTACGAATCTACCTTACACTGGATTTTGATGACTCATTTCCTTCACCTGTCGCATCTGGTCTGCAATCCTGGGACAGCGCAATTCCCTGCATTATACAATACAGAAGAGAAGCACAGACCATGACTGACACTGACACACACACACACAACTACACATAACTGTTGTCACATACACACATTCCCACAAATACACATAACTGTTCACACACACACACACACACACAACTATTGTCACACTCCCACAAATACACATAGCTATTCTCACACACACAAATACACATAACTATTATCACACACACAAAAACATATAACTATTATCACACACAAAAACATATAACTATTGTCACACAAAAATACACATAACTGTGGTTACACACACACACACACACATAACTATTGTAACAAACACACAACTATGGAGACACACACACAACTGTGGAGAGACACAACTGTAGAAAGACACACACACACACACACACAACTGTAGAGACACACACACAACTGTGGAGACACACACAGCTGTGGAGACACACATAACTCTAGAGACACACACACACAACTCTGGAAACACACACACACATATAGTTATCCAGTGCAGCCATTTCAGTGTCCAGCCAGACGGTGCCTGTGTTTTCCTCACTGCAGGATGACTGAGGCCCCCTGGAGGCTGCCCCTGTGCTGCCTATTCTTTTTTTCCACAGGCTGAATGACAGCCCAGACAGTGCAAGGATCACTCCTAGTGATCCCTGATCTGCAGATGCTGCGGCTCCTGGATAGCAGAGGTAAATCAGAGATCTCTTCCTATCTGCAATGCTGTTATAAAGCATTGCATATAGAAGGAGATCTCTGGTTTACAGCTGCTGTCCAGGAGCCGCCCACATACCTTAAAGATCCACATGCGGCTCGAGAGCAGCGGGTTGCCCAACTCTACCCTAGGCTGACGCATTTTTGGCAAAAAGTCAGAGAAATCTCTGAGACGCTAATCAGATTAGTGTTCTGATTGATTTCTGACTCCTGTTGTGTGTTCCTTTGTTGATCTCACAATGAAAAGGTTCCCTTCTAAATGCAGCCAGGGCTGTCATCTCATGTCAATGGCTCTCTCCCACCCTGCATTGGTCAAGGATTGTTTTGACTGCAAAATGTCGTTTTGCAAAGTGCATTAATAGCCTGCTCCATATGGACTATTGGATATAGAAACCGTTTCTTTTACAAGAAAAGCTACATGATTAACCCCTTCAGCACAGCAGCTGGACAGATCCTGAGAGGCAACGACGGATGTTCCTGAAAAAAGAGTGGAGAACACAACCGTAAGCTATATACTTGTCTGGAGAGGAAAGAAAAGGTGAGCAGATAAACTAGAGGAGTAACAATACCTGTTGGAAGATTCTGCACAGGGGTATTTTCTTTGTTTATTCCCGGGACTGCGTGGATACGGAGGAGTTGAAGATTGGTTGGAGGGGAGCCGTTCCGTGGTCGGTGGCTGGAGGTTCTAGAGGGTCCTGGTAAAGGAAGTGGGATAGTGAATGGTTGATGTGCTGACAAGGAGAGGATTCTAGAGGTGAGCGCAACGACCTGGAAGTGGGGCCAGTGTACTGGGGATTCTTCACAGGAGTGTCTTTTTGTTTTTTTAGAACTACGAGAAAGTGTGAATACTTACCGTGGAGAGACAGCCCACTGTGAAGATCTTGGGACACATAACAAAGAAGGAGAGGGTTTGATTTCGTGTGGAGGAATAACATCTGATTGGGAGCTACTGAGGAAAGGACAGTGAGTAAAACAAGAAAAGAACTGTGTATCAAGTACTTACCTTTGGAGGACGCATATTCTGAATAACACGGACACTGATTGCGGTATTCCTAAGCGGACACTCTTGGTACATGTGTATTTTTATTCCTAGATAATAGAGTCAGAGGACCGGATTTATAACTACATTTTTTGTAAGTTACGTGCCTATTTCTATATTTATAATTGCTGCGCTAATGCACACGCATAGTAAATATTTTACGCTAAGTATGTAGCGTTTCGTTACGTAGAATGCTTACATGTGGTCTTCAAAGACCGCATGTACGCAATCTACATAACGAAACACTATGTGGATAGCGTAAAATCTTTACTACACATGCACATTAGCGCAGCACTTAAAAATAGGCACGTAACCTACAAAAAACATTGTGAATCCGGTCCAGAGACCCTATGCTGTTCTGTAAACATCTAAACTCACTAGAGTTTACGTAACAGATCACAGACTGTCTTATCCTGTGACCATGCACAACAGGCCATACCTATTAACCTGTTGCAATACCTTTCAATTATGGACAAAAGTATTCGGACGTCTGACCATTACACCAACAGGGATTATAATGACATTGGGGAAGATCCAGAACAACGCTTGTGAGCGAATTTCCGCGTATGGACGTGCTTAGCTGCGTGAATACGTGTTGCACATCTGTACGTGTGCGGATGACATCGGTTACGTGGGAAAAAGTTGTATTCTGTGCATGCAGGGATATATCTTTGAATTGCTTACTACACACAGATACTGACCAGCTTTACTATCACACTGTTATTTAGACTTGGGATAGGAAACATCACCTCTCAACTCTAATACTGTTTGCAACAGATGAAATATGACTCCCCTGCAATCAACATGGTTTAGCCCAGGAGTAACTAATTTCAAGCACTTACTTAAGTCTGGATCCAGCCCAATGAGAGGAGAGATTGGATGACTCTAGAGACACACAAGAGGGCAGGAAAGGATGACTGTAAACACACACACACACACACACGGAGGGGTGATTGAATGGCTGTAGAGACATTCTCATAAGGGGAGATTAGATTACTGTAGAGACACACACACATGGAGGAGGATTTTGGATGGCTGTAGAGAAACACACAGAAGGAGGAGGTAGTAAGGCTGGATGGGGTTATATTTAATGTGTAGATTTGTATACTTTATGAGTTAATTCCTCATATAGCTTTACTTTCAGAAATTTGCTTTAATTGAATGTAGC
>WWET01001800.1:263913-289200 GCA_011038615.1 Limnodynastes dumerilii | reverse complement strand
GCATTCCTGTTGCGCATGGCCCAATTCATTCATATGCCATTGAATGAGGCAGCGCTTGTGGAGATTAAACAGCAGTTTTCCACCATTGCTGGTTTCCCACATGGGCTGTGAATAGGACACATATCGCATTGGTCCCAAGGGGTGGAAACTCTTCTGTTTTTTTTTATAGAAAGAGTTTAATTAATGTCCAAATGATATGTGACTCATCCCTACTTATTCGGGAACGTGGTTGCCAAGTATCCTGGCAGCAGCCATGATGCCTTTGTGATGCAGCAATCCACGATATGGCAAAGATTAGAGGAGAGGCATGCTAACGGTGGTAGTGATGCGTGGCTCTTAGGTATGTAAATTGGACTTTGATCTTTTCACTGTTGTGGCCTGTGTGTATGACAGTTTTCTAATGTTTTTTTTTTTTATTCTTTTATCAAAGGTGACAGTGCGCATCCTTAGAGGCCCTTTCTCCTGACGCCCATGTTGAACCCCAGCACAGAGCGCGAGATTGCGTACAACACCGCCCATACGGCCACCAGGCAGGTCATTGAACGGACATTTGGCCTGTAAAAATCTAAGTTCCGGTGTCTGGACCGGTCTGGGGAAGCCCTTATGTATGCACCCGGCAAGGTATGTGAGATCGTTGTTCTGTGTTGCATTTTTCACAACATCGCGGTGAGACATGGGATACCTTTTGAGATTGTGGCTGACGCAGAGTCTGGATCAGAGTTCCGGCACAATGTAATCCATATATTTTTAAGGTGTGTACAATATTACTTTGTGGATACATGTTTTGTGGATAATTTGTTAAATTAAATCAAAATTAACCCTCAATTGATATAGCAATTTATGAAAAGCATTATAAGCTCATTAAAAATTACACACACCCAAATTGCACACACAATTTAAAAAATGTGACCAAGGCCCTTATATGTTTCTTAATACATATTTATTTTTTAAACACATCTGAAGATCAACATGTCATTCGTCTGTCAATCATTTAATTATTTTAATTAAAAAAAAATTACATGTCTATTTTATCATATATTAAATACATGTTTCTATACATGTTTACATGTGATGTATTATTTTAGTTTTTAGAAACAGATTTTTTTTACCTTCTTTGCTTGCTTTGGTGGCCAAACTCTGTTCTCTTTGTTTTTTAGGTGGAGGCCCTGTTTCTTCACCTGATGTCCGGGGTGCTGTACTGGAACGAGTTAATACCCATTTTAGCTGGAGTGGTAAGTGTGAAAGATTCTTCTGTTGCTGGTTCTTCTGTTGCTGGTTGTTGTTTTTTCAGAACTTGTGTCCCTGAAGTGGATGGCACACACTCCTCTGTTGTGTCTGTTTTCTGCATTGCCCACTGCATGTACTTTGTGTAACAAATTTGAGCAATCTCGTCTCCACTCTGTTATTATGTTGAATGATTTGGTCATAGAAATTGTTCATTTGTTCACTCCTTTGTTTGTGAATGTTAGTTTGTGCTTCTGTGGCTTCATCATTTCTATCTAATTTAGAATGTATTGATTTCATAGTAGCATAATGTTGTTGTAGAGCTGTTGGAGCAGACATTGAAATATTAGTTGTTGTTTGGTCCGCAGCTTCAGCTTCGTGTGTTGGTGCAGGGTCCTCCTGTGGATCCAAATCTGATACTGATGAACTGTCTGGTATCACATTGTGCTCCATTTCAAGAGGATCTGTGTGTGGTAAGAATTTAAAGTTACATGTCAGTTTATTGAAAATGTTTTATTTTTTTTTAAATTACTAATACAATAATCACTATTTTATTATGATACCAATCATAGTGAGTCAATTCTCACACACTTTTGCAAAGTATTTTTTGTTTTTGTTTTTTTAATGTGTTCCATTACCTGGTGAGTCTGAATGTTCCTCATCCACCACAGGTTTGAATAATCTGGGTGGTGGACCATCCATTGTGTCCATATCTCCTACACCTTCCACCTCTGCCTGGCTCACAACTCTCAAGGCCATTTTTTCAACATTGGTAAGTTGCAGGGAATCTGGTAATGGCCCTGCTCATTACATCTAAACATATTTTGGTAAGTTATGAACCCCAAAAAAATATTTTTTTGTAAATTGCATTTCATATACAATCTTTAACAAACAAAATACAATCAAAACTCTATTTTAAATATTAGTAGATTGTGGCCACAGATTAGACAACCTTTACACAAGTATAGCATTTATACAAACGAATAATGTTCTTCTTAAATATTTATAGATATATCTGAAATCATCATTTTCATATATTATCACTCAAGGTTTTTTTAATTGACTTACCTTTTCTTTAAATGTTTCAAAGTTCTCGTCATGCAATCTGGGTTATGTGCTTTAGAGAATGCTATAAATTCATCATAAATTTGGTTCCAAACTTGTGGCCTGCAATTTCTACATCATTAATATACAGTTTAGCCAATGTTATTGACTAGATGGATGACCTCTTGAGGTGTAAAATTAGGACTTCTTGCTTTGCCCTTTGGTCCAATGTTAGCAATCTCTTTGGCAATTTGACTTTAAATCAGTCTAGGAATTTTTGTTCCGGGTAGGCATGGTTTTATTTCCCGTCATGAGCGTGCGTTTTTTCTAATTTACGTACGTATAAGGTGTGGTTACTAAATGTAAGTTTTTTTTATTATTATTTTACAGATATGTGGACAATATGTTTGAAATATCATGATTTGAATATGTTGCATGTAATCGTTGACTTAAGAAAATCTGTAACATGAAAACACTATTCACTACTGTAAGTACTATTATGTAAGTACTATCATAATCCATTAATTGATTGATAAGTATTTTTGCAGTCAAAACGGTGAAGTTAATTTTATTATTGTATTGATGGACATGCTGTGTTTGAGCCTATCACACTTCTAGTTCAGTGATTGATGTGTATATCCCTACATAAGGGAGTTTGTATTGTGCTAAAAAGGATTGACATATGATTTGTTGCTCTTTGAAGGCATTTCAGTAGTCAGCCAATGGCGTAGTTAATTTTCATTTAGCGTGAGTCCGCCATTTTGATTAGTTTTAGTGTGAAAATGGATGATGCACGTGCGGTTCCGTTTTCACGCCAGGAACTCCGCATCCTAGTCATGGAAATGGACCAGTTTTACCTCCGCCAGCCCTGCTGTAATGCGCCCATCAGGTCAGCATATGTTCATGTACAGATCAGACGCCGTCAGAGAGTGGACCAACTCATCCGCCGGTGATCCGATCTAAGGCGGCGGCAACCGGACTTGCTGGTGGAGGTCCGTACACAGATCGAGCATCATAGATGCCGTAAGTATTTACTTTTAAAAATATGAAGTATACATGTGTGATTATATTTTTTCAGATTTTTATTTATTTTTTATTTTTTAACACAGTACCAATATCATGGAATAAATAATGCTGCTGAGTTTCAGGGTGCAGTAAACATTCAGATAATTAAAATTAACTTGGCTTCCCATGAAATCAACAGTCTATACTGAAGGTTACGTCAGGAACATTGGTGCTCTACTGGTTCTGACGTCACCTTCAGTATATAAACACTGCCCCCTACTGGCCGGAATGTCATTAGAAGATGCCGGAAGGAAGAAGAAGGCTCTTCAGCAGCGTGTCAACAGGAGAATTTTCTGAAAGCTGGAAGAAAAGACAAGAAGCCATCATTTAAAGAACATTAGAAGGCTCCCAAGATGCGGACATCTAATGGTGAGTGTAAAAAGATTTTTTTATTTTTTATACACACGATACACTTCACATACAACACTTACATTAGGAGAGATGACCACCTAAGGTAAGTACACTCACGTAGGGTGCAATGTTAGTTAGGTAAATATATTTTTTCACATGCAAACTTTATTATAGCACTGTAAGGGTTAATGTATGTCTAGGGATTTTTTTTTTTTACACTGTAAATGCATCGCGGCATGACTGCAAGTGTAGCCATGCTGTGCTGACAGAATTACAACGATCTGCTTTGCTGATCCTTGTAGTTCCATGAGTACAGCATGGCTACAGCTTGCAGCCATGCAGCACTTTTTGGATTTTTTTTTCTTACACACGCGATTTGCCGCGATTAGCCCTTTAAGTAATCACGGCAAATCGCGTGTGTAAGAAAAAAATCCTAAGTGTTGCATGGCTGCAAGCTGTAGCCATGCTGTACTCATGAAACTACAAGGATCGGCAAAGCAGATCGTTTTTTAATGAAAATCACTGCGATTAAGCCCTAAAAACATCGCGGAACATCGCCTGTATTTGAAAATAATCGCGGGTTAATGAATTTCAAAAAAATTTTTGAAAAATTGCGCCGATATCGTTTTTAATGAATGAGGCCCTTAGGACAGGACAGACACAGACTGGCCGAGTTTGCACAACAACAACTCCAAAATCAGGAGGAGGAGCAGCAGGAGGAGCAGGTGGAGGTGTCCCCCCAGTCCCAACCCCAGGAGGATGTTTCCCCCCAGTCCCAACCCCAGGAGGATGTTTCCCCCCATTCCTAACCACAGGAGGATCAGGAGAATGTTTTCCCCCATTCCCAACACCAGAAGGAGTAGGAGGAAGTTTCCCCCCAATCCCATCCCCAGGAGGAACTGCATCAGCATGTGCAGAATCAGCATGTTGGAAGGGATCTGGGTAAGTACTTTTTGATGTTCAGATTTTGAGTTTGTATTTGATTGTGTATATGATGACATGGCTAAATTTTTTATTTTTTTTCCAATGTACAATACACTGTATTTTATATTTTCTGTAACAAAAATTCAATGAAGTTCCAAATTTTGAAATAGATTTACAGACTTATATTTTTATAGCACCGTCATCAAAAAAAGTTACAGAAAAAAATCAAAAAATTTGTTTGGGTGTTTTGCTCTTTATATCTTGAAAATTCCATCTATAAAAATGTATAATAAGGCTATTGTTAATAAAGGCTGACAAATAAAAAGAAAATACTAGATAGAATGTATTTTTAATAGCTTAACTTAATATGGTTGTAAAATTAGACGTCCAAGGAATGCAATATAGGACAAATGTGTAAAATCTTAATTTTTATATTGAGTCTGTAAGTACTATATTTTAATTTGTGGTGAAATGTTAAATGTCATTGCTCTTTTATCCAACAGATGTTCTTAATCTTCATCGGAACCTAGACCCCTTCACGGAAGAAATAATAAACATGCTGCACATGCTGGTACAGATGGGCCAAACTGCCCAACTGTTATTACAATTATTTTATTTACAAAGATAATTTGGTTTAACTTTTTGTTTCCATTGTTTGTATTGAAACTTTAAAATGTTATTATGTTTTACTTAAATAAATTGTTTTAAAAAAATTGGTCTTACTGTTTATTGTACAAAAACATACTTGCATATTGTATACATAAAGCACACAGGTTGGACAGTGTACAAATTAAATGTTTTCAAAATAAAACTATATTACTATATCATTACAATGTTTTTAACTTTTTAAAAAATACAATAATGGGTTAATAAAAGGTTTGAAAATGTTAAAAATAAACTTACTTTATTGGGTGTACAAATAACAACATATATAAATACTGCATATAGAAAAATACAATACATGAAATGTATGAAGATCCTCAAGGCCTGATCCAGAACTACGCCATATCGGCGTCCACTCTCCCCAACACTCACCCTGTGCGGCCGTATTTTCCCTTGCTTACGCCGGCTGAAGGCTACCCTAACTTCAGCCGGCCTAAGCAATGGAAAATACGCTCGCACAGGAGCGTTGTTACGCTAAGCCCTCCCTCCCTCATTAAACTAACTCCCCCCGCCCACCTTTACTAACCTTAACGTAGTAATGCTGGGGGCTGTTCCTACGGACGCCCGATCAACATCTGCCCGGCACATGCGCAGATTGGCTTTTCAGACGATCTTACGCCCGCTGTAGCAGTACGGCGGGCGTAGTTCTGGATCAGGCCCTCAGTTACTAATGTACATACGGCCGCTTGATTCTGAGATAGTGCCACCGTTGATACACATATCTGATCCTAGCTACTACCATCTTTAAGTACGCAATTCCTTAACACACAAGCGTATTTACGTTGCACTTGTAACGATATGTGGGTATGGTTAGCTGCTAACGTTTGGATCTGGCTCCGTATTTTTATGTTTTACGCAACTGCGTAAATACGTAGTAGCGTTAACAAGATTGCGTAGGTCTGGATCAGGCCCATTGTCACAACTGTTAAAAATTACATGCAAAACACGAGAAAAGGCCCTATAGTAGTCTTTGGCCTTTTGCCCCCCCATGACAATTTTCATTCCTACGCTCCTGGGCGGGGCAGAGAATCACTGCGGCTCTGCTCTGAAAAAGTGGGCTCACATCAGCTTCTAGGGGCAGATCCATACCTATGGCCCACCATGGGGCCCATAAGTACTTCCTGCGCAGATGTTACGCAAAGTAACTCTGTGCATATGGACCATGAGCATAACAGCTTCGTAACAACGCATAAAGGGGCGTGCCAGCCATACGACAACTGTAATTACGTTTTGGGGCGGGGTGAGGCCTTTAAATCGTACAGTATGGGCGTGCTTAGAGTCTTTACTACACATGGAGACTACGGACGCAAGCAGTTACGCTCTGCAAAGTTAGGGTAGTGTTAGGTACGAATGTACCATGGGGTACTCTGCGGGCTGAAGGCCTGAGGAGAATTCTGGGACGGGTTGGTCTCCCACGCTGCAGGTAAAGGTACCTGGAAGCTCGGGTGCGTGGCGGGTGAGGCCTAACCTGGGCGCGGGGTCTAGTAGGACCAGGTTCTTCACCAGAGCCTCTAATGGTGAGGATGGACTGTCACCCCGATTTACCCACAGGTCGCGGTTCCAGTGACGACACCCGGGAGAGGAAATACAGAGTAGATAGTTGGGAGAAAAAGGGGATAAGACAAGACAGTAGAGTCTGACTTGTAACAAACAACAATGAACAAATAACACGACGAAGGACCTGAGGGAAAACGTGACTGACGTGACTAACAAGACTGACCGGGGCAATCACACACGCACACAACGGCGGTTACCCCCGAAGGGGTAAACAAACACTTGCACACAGGGAAGGCCAGGTAAACACAAAATGGTATGGAACAATAAGGTGGGAGAAAACCAGAACCAGAAGACAAGGGGTTAACAGGCTAGGTACTAGGCAAAGGACAAGACGGGACACTCAGAGATCACCAGGCACAAAAGCACTAGGCACACAGGCAAGGAATAGCAGGTCACAGAGCTGACTAGCAGACGCTATAACTGGCAGGGACCCAGGGAGCTGCAACTAATTTATAAGGACACTGACCAATAGAAGCTGGGAAGGAGGCCCTGCCTCCAGCAAGAAGGCGCCAAGCAAGGTAACCCTAAAAGCGCCGCAGCACTGGACTGGTTACCTAGTAACCAGTCCAAACAGAACGGGGATGTCGGCAGCCAGTGTGCGCTAAGCGCACATGGCTAATCTGCATGTCGTCACGCCCCCGTGACGACATGCCTGTGGGAGGAGTGGACGCCAGCGCCCGAAGACGCGAGGGAGCCAGAGGACGCCGGGAACTGCTGACAGCTGTGGAGGGAGCCGGAGGGCGCGTGCGACCGCCGCGCATAACAGGTAGGGTTTGGTCAGCGTAACACGGCAAAAGTAAGTACGAGCAAGGGGAGTGCCTTGGGGCGTGCTTCATAGGTATGCTGGCGTAAATACGCTACGCACAAGTGCGTGTTATTTGCGTAGGTTTGGACCAGGCCCCTAGTCTCTAAGGTAAATTAAGTTTCTTGTAAGTGTGTGTGTGTGTACATATATATTGTATATATACTATATAGGTGTGCATGTTATATTTGTATAGTATATATAATATATTTGTATTCATATGACTATGTATAAAAATATATAAACATATATATAAAAGTATGTGTGACAGGACACACGGATCCCACCGCTGTCACTGGTCTGTAACAGGCTACTGACTGTTGTCCTGCTACTTTACCACGGGATGCAACTTATCCCGATATGGATCCTATACCGGGAGTATAGGGGTTCCTTCTTTCAGCCAGTAACCGATTGTCACTGGCTCCTCCCACTGCTCTATAGGAGGGGTCTCGCTGCCACCACTAGGCTCCTACCACTAGCACCTAGAACCGCTTTCTTCTGGGTATCCACTGATATGGCTGTTGCAAGACCCTGGTCTGATGTTGTCCCCCTGAACCACTTGCTATGGTTTAGGGCAGAGTAGACCGGATGCTGGTGTTCCTTCCTTCAGATCAGCAGGGAAAAGGAATACAGCTGATGCAATGCTTGAAGCCAATAGATGTTTTATTAGCTCTTCAGTGGGTCCTGATAAGGACCTCTGGACCAGTGGTGTTATGTACCAATAATATGTCCAGGCTTGTAATACTTCAGTTGGAATACCTCTCAATACAATACAAAACACAGCTCAGTTTTATACAGGTTTTGGCACACATGCTGGAAGGGGGGAACACCGATGCCGCTATGTCCCAAATACAACATTCAATATTTACATTCAGGAAATATTTCCTACAGACAGGACTTTAACACAATTCACATATAACACAATTTACACATAGCATTTTCCAAAGTCTGTGAGCTTTTAAATTAGTTGCTGTACCTTAGGATGAAAGCTAATGAGCACTGTGCTCTCAGGCCAGGATGTGTAATTGGGCTTCCTTTGTAAACTTTATTCCAATGTCCTAGCATTCAATAAGGTTACAATACTCTAGATATATTTCTTATTATACACAGTGATGCACTGCGTAACTAACATGAAATATGTCCATTCATTAATTATGTGCCGTGGTCTGGCCACGTATGACGTGGTCCGGCCACACTCCTCCCCCCCAGTTCATGTGGGCCACCAGCGACCATGTCCTAACGATTTGGGTGAACTCGGGCGATCCGGAGGATCAGGCTCTTCCTGATGAGACAGTCCATCCTCTACATTACTAAGGGCCTGTCCTTGCTTGAGAATGAGATGAAAGTCATAAATTTGAAGCGCAAGGCTCATCCGCAGAAGCCTGCCATTCTCCCCTGAGGTGTGCTGTAGTCACTTTAAAGGATTATTGTCCATAATCATGATGAAGTGTTGACCATACAAATATGGCTGAAGTCATTTCATAGCCCACACAAGTGCCAAACATTTTTTTTCCAATCGTGGCACACCACACTTCCCGATCCAGCATCGGGTGCTCCTGCCCATTAGCCACACCCGGCCGAGTACTGCTCCAGGCCCGTGCTGCGAAGCATCTGTCTGTGCTATGAAGTCCTTTCCATGGTCTGGTGCTATCAGCGCTGTAGCATGTATCAGAGCCTCCTTCAATAACTGGAATGCCAGCTCACAGGCAGGAGTCCAGTTAGCTACTTTTGGGAGTCTGTTCCTAGTAGGATCTGTCAGGGGTCTTGCTAAAGTACTAAAGTCTGGGACCACATGTCCGTAGTACCCTGTAATCAATAAGACGGCCAGTACCTGTCTTTGGGGTGTAGGCTGGGACCAGTCTTGTTCTGCTGCTCCCTTAGCTGGTTCTGACTTAGCCCTATCGCCCCCTGTACAACACCCTAGGTACTGCGCCTCTGACCTCCCCTTCTAACACTTGTCTGCTATGACAACCTTCAAACAGCTTTATCTGGCCATCCAAACCTCCAGTAGTATCAGGGTTCTTCATTCTTGCCAAGAGAGTTTCTCACTAAGGCCTTGTATCGATTATCATGCTTAAAAAAAAAATCACTATTAAAAAAAACTCTTTCATTTCCTCAAATCTCTGACTTATTTAATCAATTTAGAGATGCTATCATATATAGCAAAATTAATCTTCGGTGAGCATATAATCTTGTGCGCATTAGGATGGGAGATGAATGAAAGACAGCATTCAAAAGTCACTTGAAACATTATAAATACCTAGTAATGCCTATTGGCCTGTGTAATGCGCAAACTGTGTTCCAGTATTTTATCAACGATGTCCCGAGGGATTTTCTTAGAAAATTTGTAGTTGTCTACTTTCATGATAGCTTGCTCTACTCTCTCTACCTAGAGGAACATCAAAACCACATGAGACAGGCCCCAACTTACCTCAGAGCACGTTATTTGCTAAACTTGAAAAGTTCCAGTTGAGGTTTCCAAGGTCACCTATCTGGGATATATCATCACTCCCTGAAGCTTTGCTATAAACCCTGGGAAAGTTAAAGTAATCCAAGAATGGAAACAACCCATAGACTAGAAAGCAATTCAATGTTTTATGGGATTCGCTAATTACTATAAAGGCTTCATTCACTTTTAATCTATGCTGATGGCTCCTATCTTTATTTACTTACCAAAAAGGGAGCAGACCCCACCAATTGAACCAGAAGAGCTGTAAGCACATTCCAGACCCTGAAGCAGGCTTTCATTACTACCCCAGGCCTCAGACACCCTATTCCAGAATCGCCGTTTATCATTAAAGTAGATATGTCAGAATTGGGGGCAGGAGCTGTTCTTTCTCATGGGATCCTCATAACTCCAAGACCTATACGTTTGCATATTTCTGCAGAAAGTTTTCACCCATGGAGAGAAACTATGATGTAGGAAATCGGGAGCTTTTGGCAATCAAAATGGCAATAGAAAAGTGGAGGCATTGGCTCAATTGCATATTATTACAGTGCTCACTGATCACAAACACACAGCATATATCAAGTCTGCCAAGCGTCTGAATCCTCAACAATCCCACTGGGCTTTTTTCTTCACAAGGTTCAACTTCATCATAACTTACAGACCTGGCTCTCAGAAACCTGGGGCTGATGCATTATCCTGATCCTTCTTGCCGAAACATGGACCCCCAACCCCTCCATCTTACCTCACATCTACTTTCATCACAGGATCAATCTCTTAAACAGAGGCCAAATCATTGTCTTTTTTGTTCTCAAGAGACTCAGGAAAAAGGTCCTCCCTCAGGGTCATTCATGTAGTTCAGACTAGACATCAGAGAATTTGTTTGTTTCTAATCTTCATGTGCTAGAAACAGGATACCTCGGTCTCTCCCTATAGGTCCCATCTTGCCCTTCCCAGCACCCAACTGTCCATGGACCCATTTTTCAATGGATTTTATCATCGATATCGCAGGGATTTACCACCATCTGGGTGGTGGTAGATCGATTTAGCAATATAGTGCATTTCATTCCTCTGCAGGTACTGCCTAATGCTCAAACCTTCACTGATTTTTTCGTTATCAGGTTCGGCCCAATCCCTAGTAACACTAGTAATTGCAGTACTGATAGACAGGGGTGTGGGACTTGAGGCTGTCATTTACATAACATTTGGCCATAAGTTTGTTGTGGGAGATTTACCTACTCTTCCAGGATACCGGGATAAATGCCAGAATGTTGAGAGTCTCCCAGATATTCTGGGAGAGAGGGCAACCCTAATATATCAATTTGCTATTTTATAATGCTCCAAAATAAAACCACAAAATGTAATTAAACTATTAATTGGGATTTTAAACAGAAGTGTGGCTTCATTTAAATTCGTAGAACTATTGTAAGGTAAGGATCTTGTATTAAATGTATTAGGGATCCACAAAGTTTAGTGAATGTAAACACAAATGTTATGCCTTATATTATTTGTCTCTCTATTGATAGATTCATTTGCGCAATGTTAATTATCTAGGATATCGTGGATAACTCGCAAATAATCTGCTATAGGAATGCTGACATACAAAGGTTTGACTGTTTTTAGAACACGTGAAATTTTTATTGTATAGTCTGCAGTAAAGGAAGAAAAATTACATTGTTTCTTGATGATTGTATCCAAATGTACGTGTGGAAAATGTATATGAAAAATTGTAACTTACAATCATTGTCATGTATACGCTGAGAATTGGAGGATTAAATAATAAAAAAAAATCCATACATAATATACTATCATATTAATCTACTACAAACAAATCTAGAAGTAGAAGTAGACGACTGCAATTGATGTGTCAGAGGGCCACCTACTGATCTATTTACTATTTCATTGATACCCTGCCTACTACTTATTTGGCCTGACATGCATTTAAGAGTTCTTACATTTAGTTAAACAGTAGCCACTGTTATAAGCTTAGCCACCCACCTACTTTCTTAATTTTTATAGTTACTGTCACAAATATCACACTAGCCTTCAGTTTTCATGAAACTAGGGAATGTGAAAGGTGTAATTAGTAGTAATGTCTTATTATTGGAAACATTTTTAATTTCCCTTTCCAGAGTAAAACTATGATCAAAAAATACACACTGTACTCGCCGATAAAAGCGTTAATACAGTCCTGGAGCCAACGTGACCACCTCCACCACCACAAAGCCACGCCCTTTAACTCTGGCGACCGCCTCTCGACTTGAGTGTGGATTGCGCATGCGCCACTCCTCCAGCAGTCGCGGGGCCGAACAGAGTGATCCCACTTCCGGTTTGGTGTCATGGCGTCTTTGCGGTGATGGCCGAAGGGAGAGCGCGATAGCGGGGAGGAGGCGAAGAGTGGAGGGGGCGGCGGCGGGAGGAGGAGGTGGCGGTGGTGGTGGCGTGGTGGCGGCGGCCGAGGCGGAGGAGGGGAGAAGCGGAGGAGGTGAAAGTAGCAGCTGTTACGGTTACTGTCATCATCATTTCCCCTCTGGCGGCCTGTGATCCCCGGGAAGAGGAGAAGGGGGAGACCCCAGGCCGGGGCGATGGCGGCTCACAAGCCGGTAGAGTGGGTGCAGGCTGTGGTGAACCGCTTCGAAGAGCAGGTAAATAGAAGGTTGGCTTGGGTACCGAGGGGAAGGGTGTAGAAAGGGAGTGTTGCTATGGAGGAAGATGATGGAGGAGAAATAAAGGTCCATATCTCCTATCTGGTTGCGAAGGTATCCTGGATTTGTAAACACAACATCCTTTTCACTTGTGGCTGTGTATTAAGTGTCAAAATCCACCTCATATGGTTATTGGCCTGATGTCCTTAAGCATGGTTTTCTGCTTCCACTGTACACATGTACCTTGGTTTATAACCGTACATAAGCCTGCTGATAGATGATGGGTGTTGTGCATGGGCTGGACAACAGGTTCCCATACAATACTACACCGACTCCTTGTTTGATGTGTCAGCTCCCAATAGTTTGACTTGAAAATGTTCTATTCAGTTCGGATTAATCATGAAAAATTTCTAGTTATGAGAAAATTGTTGGTCATGTCACTTCATGTCTTGCCAGACTTATTGACTTGGTATTGTATCTTCATTTGCCAACACTTACATTTCACTAATATTTAAAAATATTAAATATTTTTTTTTTTAGCAAAAACTATTGTACAGTTCTTTATGTTCAGTTGATAACAGCAAAATGTTAATTTGTGTGTTATAGCAACTTGTTAGTTGTCAATTGATACCAGCTTTCTTGTGACAATGTTTGTATTACTCATATATCATTAAAAAACTTCAATCATTGATTTTCTATTCCTTTCATGTTTTAATTATAAAATATTTTGGTCTGTCAAATAGATAAGGGAACACGAGTGTCACAAAGTTTTGGAGAGTCCTGTTCATGATCTAAGTCAATGAATTTTGTGTTACCATAATAGTTATTATTGATAATAGATAATTAAAGTCATAAATGGGTCCAGGATAGTTGGTATACAATTATCTGCATATTTACATGCGTTGTGTTTTTTTTGAACAGCTGCAGATGTTGTCCGCTTTGCTTGTCTGAGTGACAGAATAGTTAAGGCATGTTTTCTGTTCGTTGCATATTAATATTGGGCGATAACATATTTAAAATTTTATGTAATAATTCCTGGCTACCTATTGAGATGTCCATTAAGTATGTCTAAAAGCCTCCGCATGGATTTTGGAACCCTTTTATTTAGTGGGTTTGGGATATTTGGTATATTGGCACTATTCTAATAGTGCTCAACAGCGGTTCTATGGGTCACCAATGTGCATAAATATAGCTTAATTATTAAAGTTGTTTTATGGGTTTCAGTGACTGTTTAACTAGCTCCACAGTTTAAGTGTTTTAAAGACTTACTGTCTGGATGGTGTGTTAATTTATTTACTGCAGTAAGCTATTTGGTATATTAAAAAAATAAATTAAAAAATCTACACTTATTCTCATAGCGCTAGATACTAACTTAATAACTCATGTACCTGTAGCAATATTTTCCCTTCATTCATGGCTTTTGGAATAATGCAATATTTTCTTTGAGCCATGTTGCAACTTCTATATACTTGCCCACAGCAATACTTTGAATGAAAACATTCCAAGCTCTCAGTATGTCCAGGGGTAATGCCAACGTTACAGAATAGTTGTAAATAGCAGGAAGGCACCAAAGTAGTGTGGCCTATTGAAGTGACTCCTGCATTCTTTTTGGTCCCAATAAGTCACATCCTTAATCCACAGGCATTATGTATTAGGGAATGTTATAGTGGCAGTCAATGCTGTTGAAGTTGATATTTGAGTATATAAAATAGGAGTGATATAAAAACAAGTGAACAACCAACACTCTATAGACTTGGCATAAAGGAGGAGATTTTATTGCTGATGAGGGTGCTAAAGGTTAGTTGAAACTATTTAGATCTCTTAATGTATATGCTTTCTTGATATATACATGGCACCTGGATATAAGATGAAATATCACAACTGTGTTGCTCAATTACAAATCTTGATTTGGAATTTTATTTGGCTACAAACAGTGCATGAAATAAGCCAGAGAAGTTCTGGTCTTTGTGGGACTGGTATGACTAGCCAGTTACTGGCTTCTCTTTGCTAATTGTGTCTGGATGTCTTCACCTCTTAACTCTTCTCCCTTTATTATTTGCTAATTACAATGAATGCATTTATCCACTAACTTCCCTGACAACTTGTTTTAAATACATTTATTTTATTGTCAGTTAGTTTTGTCTTAATAGTTGTTTTATTGCAGTCAGATGCTGGCATTTTTCTATGTGGAAACAACAATTTAAGATTTTTTTTGCACACGTTTTTATTTTACTGTAGTTTAAGATTAAATCTTTTTCACTCCTGCTATTAAATAATTAATATTTCTATGAGTTATAACAACTAGGAACTTAACATTAAGCATTATTCTTGCTAATTTGTTTGTAATTATTTTTTAAATGATCTCATAATTTCTAATTCAGTATAAATTCTTATTTTACCTAACCAGATAAATTCAGTGATTTATTTTTATTATTGTGTGATTTGTTCAGAATAATATATCTCAAATAAAAATGTCAGTATTATTCAATTAGGGGTACACTATATACCTTCATATGGTCTATAGCTGGTACATACTACACATGTTTTTCGTTTGATCTATAATCATAATCCTGTGTCCAAGCAATTTTGGTGCTGTCCTTGCACAGGAAAGCCAAAAATAATTGGAGGAAACGTGTACACACTACAGACTTAAACGACATTGGGCCATCATTTGGTTCATAAAGTTTAAGGGCCAGATTTACTAAGCTGATAACCAACTAACCACTCCCCTCGCATGATAACCAGGGCCTACTTACATTTTTCCAATTTAAGCTAATGTAAAATGACTGGTTTGGAAGCTTGGATTGGTATTCAGAGTGTCAGCACACCAATATTGTACATTGTAATACCAATGCAATGAACTCAACTAACCACTCCCCTCGCATGATAACCAGGGCCTACTTTCATTTTTCCAATTTAAGCAAATGTAAAATGACTGCACACTAATATTGTACATTGTAATACCAAGTTGCGCGCTCTTGCATAAGCAACTCTGGCTCCTCCATTGAACATGCCATTTTGTTTAAGTCTAATAGAACGGAATGCATTCCAGTTGGGTAGTATGGTTGCTTAAGGCACAGAACAAAATCAGAAACAAAGGGAATATCTCAAGTGGTTTCCTGAACCTTGCGCGGAATACTTAAGCAACCGAATGAGTATTTTCTTAAGAATAACCTGGTGAGGTATGAGACAGTAGATTTCGGCAGTGAGGTCAGACATTGGGCCAGAGCTATGCTTTTACTATGCTGCGGTCTTACACTAGCGTACCCTCTATGCACTCCTCTCGGCACACCCTTCTCATGTACGTATTTTAGCCGCCTTACGCTTTCCATACCCTACCTTAACTTTACGCTGTGTAACCTCTATCGGACGTATTTTCCACACCTAGCTACGCTGCTAAGCACGCCCATACGGTATGATTTAAATGCCTCATCCAGCCTTCGAAGCGTAAATACTAGAGGCGTATGGCTGTCACACCCCTTCATAAGTTGATACGCTACTGATACGTGATTGCCCCTTACGCGTGGCGTAACATCTGCAGTGCGCATGCGCCGTAAGTACTAATGTGTGAATTGACGCTAGCGTAAATTCACTCGTGGACGTTGTTCTGGATCTACCCCATTGTGTTTATTATAGGCAATCATGATTTAAAATGTGCAGTGTAGAACAGCACAGCTGTAGAAGGTGTTTTTGAATGTATCTTGATTTTTAGCAGCAGCAGTTCTAATAACCACCTGAATTGATGTGCTAATTTTCTTTTCATAAGGGCATGGTAACACTTGTAAACTTGTTGCGTTTTTTATTTAAATAAAGTTTTATTTTATATTTTATTATTAAACAGTGCACATGTTTGTATTTTCATTCTTCTTTGTGGTTTGTTCTTGAGCAAGGGCATGTGGCCACTGCTAGCCCGCAATGATAAAATGTAATTTTTTTTTTAATTTACATAATGCGCTACAACCCACTACACGCAGATTGGTGCTATTGGTACTAGGTCTAGTTGTACCTATGAGGGGCTGGCACAAAGATGTTGGCCATACTTTGCTCAGGAAATAGACCTAGTGCCAGCTGGCCATGGACTGACTAGAATGATGGTGGGCGGACCTCACACTGGAAATGCCTATTTCAGCCTGGTGTAGCCTAATGTTAGCAGCAGGAAAATTGGCAGTTAGTGCATGTTACAAAGTGCAGAGCACCCTATGCCATTCCAATTCTAGATTTCTGTGTGCGTTAACATACAGCTCTGCGTTCTGTTTGTAAACATAAGCAGCTCCTGAAGATTAGAATTCCAGACAATTTTTTTGAAATTCAAATACACATTTTGTTCTGATCATAAAAACAGATACATTTAAATAGTGCAAGGAATAATTGTATAGTGTATGAACAATATTTTTTTTTTTCAACATTCTCTTGAAAACTTCTTGCCAACAAAATATATTTGGGTCGCTTAATTCTTTTATGAAATTAGGGAAAGTGTTTATTCAACTTAAGATGTAGAAGGAAATCAGGAGGTGTTATTTCTGATTTTCTGTGTTTATAGATTCTAAAGGTGTTCTGAGTTGATAGTTTTTATTTTACGTGAAGCCCAATTAATGTAAAGCCTGAATGCTTTTGGGGGGGATTAGTTGTTTGTCGTTTTTTTTTGCAATAATTGTAGATTAGCGAAGTGCCGATTTTGGAGCTTAATGGGTCTATAGGGATCCATTTGCTTCAGTTATGTAGTTTGGCATGATATTGTTTGGGCTTGGCTAAACAAAAGTATGTAATTGATGTTTATGTAACCTTTGATAAAGTACAGTAAGAAGGCAATCTAAGGGCTTGGGCAGCCATTGAGGCCTAGTGATTTGTTGTTTGGGAGTCATACTATCTTTCTCTTCTATTTAAATTCACATTGGCCACATGTCATCCTATAGTGTATCATTGACTACTCTAAGGTGGTTGTACATAAGGTCTGAATACTAATTATGAAGCTTAGAATATTCTTAGTGTGCAGGTATATGGTGGGCCTATTAATGGATTTTAAGATATTTTATTCATTTTCCAATAAACAGTATGGAAAGTGCAGCATGACCTCCTTGAGGAGTGGTATTAAAGAAGTGGAAGGCACATTCCATGTTATATACACAATATCTTATAGACACAGTATTACCACATATACAAACACGGGAAGGCGTTTACAAAGGACACAATGAAGCCTAGAGCTAGCACATAGCATTATAGGGTCATCTTTCAAAGTTGTTACTGCATACATATAAGATGACAGTCATATTGCACAAAGAAACATGATCAACAAACTTGCACATTCATAAGGGAAAAGAGTTAAGGTAAGGACGCTACATGAGAACTGTGGGGGTCTGCTGCTGAAATATGCTATAAGGGTTGTTTTGGTCAATACATGGTGGCATAGTCACCCAGTGTCTATGCTAAGTGAGGATAACCTATGACTAAAAACATTTCAGCACTTGCACAAGGGATTAGTAAGGAGCGTGAAATTGGGCATGATCTGGTAAAGTATTATCATGGTTTTGAACTGATCCATTTCTGATGAACAGTATATAGTTTATTAATGGAGAGTATGTTTAAACTGTGGAGTTGTAGTAAAGCCTGTGTTTATTTACTGACAGATTTTTTTTTTTAGGTTTTTTTTGTACTTAATGCCTTTAGGGTCTAAGCGTGTGGCAGTGCACAAGCCATGTGAAGAGCTTGAGTTCATCCTACATTACAATACTGGGTTGGTTTCCTTAGGGTTGTTGGGCCAGCAAAAAAAAAAAAAAAAAAGCTGAACTCTTCTGGTACTAGGACTTTTCCCGTGACCTCTGCCCTGTAATAAAGTGAAAAAAATAATAATGCATGTTTGAACTACAGGTGCAAGCATGGAAATATGCCGAAAAATGATTGCCACAATGCCCTGACTCCTGGATTTACTTGCACTTATAGGACCGGATTCAGACCCCGCACGTTTTCCGTGCGTGTGGGGGTCTGTAAGTACGCGAGAGAGGGGAGTGCACACCCTGTCACTCCCCTCTCTCGTGCAGGCTTTATGGCAGCTTACGCTGCCATAAGCCTGCATTAAGTGTATCGTGCGGATCAGCGTTCCTTACGACCGCTAATTCGCTGCAGTGTGGGAGCCCCCTCCCACACGTACACTTAGCATGCTTCCCTCCTGTCCGCCTCACGTAACATCTGGAGGGCGCATGCGTGCGTAAGTGACCTCACGTTATTAATTCAGAATCTCATGTATCAAATTGATTTAAAGTGACCTTTTTGTTTATAGTTCTGTATCTGTGTTTGTCTTTTCTATATTTTCCACATTATTTTACCCATAGAGGCTCAGTTTAGGGTATAAGGCAGAGGTGATTACTTGTTCTGATAATGCTAGACATTTTTCATGTGCCCACCAAAATTTGCCTGTTATAGATGTGAAAATTGAAAGAGTTTGTTTGCTTTAATGTCTTCAGAGATTTTTACTGAATTTAAGAGAATTTAATCTGCTGCAGATTGTTGCAGAGACAGGATACAGCAAGATATATTTCCAATATGCCAATGCCATAAGACAAACATCGGCCAGGCTCTACTTGAGCTTTGAAAACATTTAGACAATTCTTTGAGGCACGATAAAACATTTATTATTTTGGTGTCCTCGGCTCTCCTCGATTTGTTTGTTGGTAGTCCTTTTTAAATTGTGAATGCTACTGCATTCTTGTACACCTCTGCAGATATTGTCAATGTTGGGGGTGCTGATGTGATGTTAGATCAACTTGCAGTGCAATAAATAGATCGGATATCGTTGCTCTGTTTCCTAATGGAACTTGTTGCTAGTCAGTAGCTGTATGTTTCAATGGATCATAGCTTGTCTGAAACATTCAGCTTCCACAAAACAGTTGGGACTTTGTTTGACTCTGCTGTGAAAGCATTCTTCCACAGTCACAGACCAATCGGTTTTCTTGTCTTCATTTTCCATCCGTTTACTATTAAAACCTGTTAAGCACACTGAAACGTTTCTTTGTTGGACAGGACATGACATGTATTTTGAGAAAAACAGCAAGGCACAGAGAGAAACCCACAACTTGTTTTCCCCTGTCATATAAATATTAAAAGAAGTTTCATAACTATTCTTTGTCTCCCCCCCCCAATTTTTTCATTATTTATTTTTAAAAATTAAGATTATCATACATTTAAAGTTTGAGACATTTGGCAAAAGCCATTGATGTTGAACATGACCGGTATGTCACACCCTACATTAGGAAGAGGAAGCAGAAGACAGACTGAACAGGAAGTGAGTGGAGCTAGACAGCTGCAGGGTAAATAATTCAGCAGCTCCTCTGACATAATGTGATATGAGAAGCCACATGCGTAAAAAATAAAAAAAATACAACCCATGTGACTGCATTAATTTGACATATCTGTCACCAGGTCCAAATTTCTTATTGCCGTAGTGACCATTATTTTCACCACTGCAGTCGTGAGTACATACATTAAAACACCCAGACACAATTATCCATATAATATTGTTTGTCAAAAATGGCCTAAAACCAAGCCAAAAAAATCCCAAACTATATTATTCTTTACTGAAGACTTCTCTTCCTATTTTATTTCTCTTCCGCAGTGCACACTGGTTGCTGGTGATATAGATGAGCAACAGCTGCAGTTTATTCACCGGGAGCTTCATGGCAACTAATCCCTCGCCTGCTGAATCTTCAGGGACAGTCCGCATCATGCCGCTGGGCGCTTCTGTTCCAGTAGTTTTAGCAGGCGAGCAAGAGTACACCCATGGATAAACCGGTTTTTGACCCCATCACATCAATTCGGTCACTAGGTCCCAGTTTCTAGTCGCCATGGTGACTTGTCAAGCCCAGCTATAGGATACAGTTGGTGCATAAAAATTTGCACATCGTAGTTTGTCTTAACAATGGTAACAGCAGCAATATTCGTCTTACTTGAGCTTTTGTAAAAGTGTTTTTTTTTACCAATTAGAAAATCTTTCATCCTCATGCAATACAAAAAAAAATGTATGGCCATTTAGTGTTAGCCCCTTGCACATAGATTTATTAATCGTTTTGCCTTATTCAGTTGCATGGATGATTTCTTAATCCCTGGTCTGTGAAATGAAACAAGTAGTATATTACATTGTGGATAATGTAGTCTCTAACTAAGACATCCTATTGCATTGGTTGCATAAGTGTTTAGCCAAGTGCTCTACTCTACCCAGTTCCCTATATGGTTTTGAATCTTCTTTATATGTTTTTCCTCCAAATGTGCACAGGTTTTATCTCAGCTAAAACATTAAATTATAACTGGAATTTGTTTCCTGTATTGTACATTATTTAACTATAATTCTCTTTTTGCACTTTTAGTTCTGAAAATTGCAGGGCACCATAAAATTGATTGATATTATTTTTTTTCATATTGCCATTTATTCAGTTCTCTAAACATGTAACTATAACCATGTTTATTGATATCTAACCATTATTACATTTGCGAACTGTAAAATGAAGCCTACTCTTGCCAAACATTGCTTCACATGTCTTTTATTGTTCTTGTGGTTATGTATTGGTCTTTAATCATTGTATATAGTTGTTCTGTATCTGAGGTATATACTTTTTTGGGTCTAGTATTGTTTCTTTATTTTTTATGTCTGAAACTTTTTCCTATTCTTTTTCACAGCTTCCTATTAAAGCTGGGCAGCAAAATACACACACCAAAGTCAGCATGGAGCACAACAAAGAGTGCCTCATAAACATTTCAAAGTACAAATTTTCTCTGGTCATAAGTGGACTTACACACATTTTAAAAAATGTTAACAACATGGTAAGTTTCCAGCCAGTGCATGCACTAATGAATTGAAAGCATTGACCCTTAATTTTTTTTTTTGTTAAACATTTGTGAATTACAAGTGATTACATTTATATTTCCTTTGCACAAGGGAGTGGTGGGAGGAAAGATATATGTTAAGAAATGACTTGAACCATGTCTCAGCAATGTTGGATATCTATTAAGTGATTAATTGCAACTGAATGGCGGAAGAGACCTATATCCTGTCTGCTTTGTTATACCAACCCCTCTTGGAGAAATTCCATGGCTATGCTTCTGCTTTGGGAATACAGCTTAAATTGGTAGTCCTGCATAACTAATCATGTAACTGGAAAGTGGTATAACGGCAAGCTTCCAAATGTATTTACACTTGGTTATTACGGTCTTTAGGAAGAACAACTTTAATATGCTTTAACTTTTAGAATCTTTAAACTTAACATGCCATGGAATGGGTGGAGTCTATACATAATATGTAAATGACTATTGCTTTCAGATATATTCCGTTCACTGCCATTTAGGATTTATATAACCTACATGTTGTATGTTAAATAGCATTGTGTGCAAGCAATGTATATAATGCAGTAAATGCAATACTAATGACCTCTATTGACCACTCTTGTAGACATTGCTACATTTCTAACTCCATTTGACTTTCTTAAACAGAGAATATTTGGTGAAGCTGCTGAAAAAAATTTATATTTGTCTCAGCTGATTATATTAGACACACTGGAAAAATGTCTTGCTGGGGTAAGTCAAACTCTTTGCAATTTGTGAGGTTTTACCTTCTGGGTTCTTTGAACTTGCTACATGTTTTCTCCTATCCCTGGTATTTGAAAGAGGCATTTTAAGGCACAACCTGATTATTCCTATTGAGCTGACTGATTAGATCACCCTGAAAAAAAAAAAAATCACCTTTTATAAGTGCAAAATTAAATTTAAGCATAAAAGGCTGTGAAGTATTTCTGTGTTTTATGTAAAAGCATTTGGCATTGCCTACATCAAAAAAGCACTCCCTCATTTGCACGCTTACTAACAAAACTGCATCATGCAGATTTTAGCTGAAATTTGTCTTTTATGTTCTTTTGTATGCTGCTTTAGAAAGATGCAGTAAAGGAGATTTGTTCTCTAGTAAAATATATTTAGCTGTTTTTGCATTTTAAGAAAGTGAAACACTGCCTGACCTGTAACAGCTGATGTTGTCATTGCCAGAAAGCAAAATGGTTTTGCAGGTGTTTCCTAGTTTAATAACTATGGACAAACTTCCCTTGGGATGCAAAAGCCTCCTCCGCCCCCTGTTCTCTGTTTCAGATCATTATATGTGGCTGTTTGACATTTCTTTCTTGCTTGATTCAGTACATGTTTTACACCGCTTACTTATTTTCTTGTAGAAATTTATTTTTTATTTTTTTAATTTAAAAAAGACCATTTGGTGATACACTTTTTTTATGTAAAGTAATTTTGCACAATGATCCACCAGTATGAATTTTGCTGTTTTGTTAATCCGTTTTTTTTCTGTTTTAGCAACCGAAAGACAGTATGCGCTTGGATGAGACGATGCTTGTGAAACAACTGCTACCTGAGATTTGCCATTTCATTCACACACACAGAGAAGGCAACCAACATGCAGCTGAGCTCCGAATTTCTGCATCAGGAGTACTGTTTTCTTTAAGCTGCAACAACTTTAATGCAGTTTTCAGTCGTATTTCTACAAGGTGCGAAGCATTTCAGTGAAATAAGACCGAGATTGCTGTAATGACAGAAGCTTCCTTCTTATGCTGTATTTGTAGAATTGTGCAAACTACTGCAAATATCATGTGCAATTACAAGAGCTTGATATCCCTCAGTTTTCAGCACTTCTAACCAAGTGTCTTACTCTGAGTTTCAGCTTAGTGCAATAGTAAAATAGCAGATAAAATGCATCTATTGCTTATAATTAAAAAGCAACATTTTTGTGCGATGGGGGCAAAAATGTCCTAAAATCTTGGCTTATATAATTTAATCAAATGTTTTACATACTGTTACAGTGAATTTGTTCGTTATTAGGGTATTTATAAAATAGTTTGAGGAAAATTACCCCAAAGCCTGTTTCCTGTTGTATTTGGCACTTTGTTTTATACCAACAATAAATATGATTTTGTGTATAAACTAGAATGCTCTCTGAAAGCAAACTGACATTTTCATAAAGTCTGATGTAGGTATTGCAGGCTCTCTGCTGTGCTTTAGTTGTCTTGTAGCCCAGTCTCTGTGGAATTTGAATTTTATAATTATAGGGGTAGATCTAGAACTACCTCCGTCTTTTAGACCGCATATACGCAATCTACGTATCGAAATGATACGCAGATTACGTACAATAGCTACTACGCATGCGCAGTAGCTATTCATTGAATTACGGCCGTCTATGGAAGACGGATGTAGTTCTGGATCTACCCCATAGTCTATAAACTGGTGAATGAACGGTGCAATTGTTTATCTGACGCCGTACAGTTATTTTATTTATAAACAGGTTTTTATGTAATGCTGCCTTATTATTTAGTGCTTCACAATGTTTAAGGTACCATTCACATCAGTCCCTGCCCTATTGGAGCTTCCAGTCTAGATTCCTTACATACACAGACACAGCCTAGGGTTATTTTACTCAATAGCCAGTTAACCTACCAGCATGTTTTTGGAAGGCACAAGGAAACATTGCACCTGAAGGAAACCCATCCAGTTATGGGGAGAACATATAAACTCCACACAGATAAGGTTTTTGTCTGGGACTCTAACTCATGACCTCTGTACAGCAGATCTGCCACTTACAGCTTATACACTTAATGCATCAACGTTCCTCTGGTAGTTCCTCCCCTCTTCTCCTGTCTCCTGTTGGTCTTGCCTTCCATTTAGTGTGTAAGTTCTCATAATCAGGTCCCTCCATCATTTTGTAGTCTCCTCCTCCTCCATTGCCCCATCTTTACCTATTGGCATTCTCTGCTCTCCTCGTGCCTCACCGAAACCTCTCCTGTTACTTCACTGTTTCTCTGCTTTACTAACTTGCACTGTATTCCTCCTTCTTTGTTTTATGTCAGTCATCCTACCTTGTAATGTATTTTTTTTACGGTGTACTGTACAACGTTAAATAATAATGTAGAATGCTAGGTGGTAGTAATATTGGACCTGATTGACAATTACGTATGGAAGGGCTTTGCATATAACATCGGCACAAATGTTACGTGATTGAAAAGAATCCGCACGGACCTTTGTTCGGAAGCGATTCTGTAAAAAGGGGCTGGCATTTAATTTCTGCATGCTTAAACTCCGCTGTACAGACTGGCTTAGCCATGCTAGAACTGGGGGTGGGAAGAGGCAGTTCCGCAAGGATCTGCGTTCGTACAGACACATGTTTGTGCGTATAACTTGAGGTAGGGTTCTGGTCACTTAAATGGGGAGTGATGGGCATGCGCTGCCCTCCTCCATGCTTGCTTTCAGATTTGCGTGTGTATGTAAGTCGCACGCAAATCTTAATCGGGTCCATTGTGATTTTATTGCTTAAATGCTTTAAGATCCAGGGACACATCAGAAAAAAAAGGAACCAAAAGTTATTTTTTGATTTGTTATCCAAGGCTTTACAGTGCAAGATCAAGGAGCTATCTAGAAATCTTTGGGAGCTGGTAGGTAATGGGGCTAAACATATATCCTTAATGGTGTTACAGTGGTTTGTAAGCCATGAGGAGCCTTCAAAGAAATTTAGCTGATTCCTGTTGATTTTATATATATAT
>WWET01001800.1:235851-261158 GCA_011038615.1 Limnodynastes dumerilii | reverse complement strand
GAACACACACAGTGCCTCAACAGCATCGTTAACACTATTCCAGCTTACAAAATGGCCGACTGTGGTTGTAGGATGTGTTTATTTTTAACACATAACAAGTCATCTGTCCATAAATTAATATTTAGACAGACAATATCTGTCAAGGACCAACAAATTTTCAATTCACAAATTTTTTACATAATACAATTAGTGGTAATTTTTTCCCCCATTATTTGCGGTATTAAATGTTATCTATTCTTTATAGGGGGGCATTAAATGTTTAGTATTTTTTTTAGGTTAGGAGCAGGCCATATATTTTATTTAGGTGCTAGCAGGGGTATTCATTTGTGTGTTGTTGTAACAGATGACAGGGCATGCTGGCACTTATGGTTCTCCAAGTGCTAGCATGCCTTGCCATCCTTGGGCATGCTGATGATTGTAGCACTACAAGCATCAGCATGCCCTATACTTGTAAATGTTTTTTTTACTTTCCAACACTAAAAACAAATTTGATTACTGTTGCCATGGCAACAGTAACCAAATCTGAACCAATTGGCAGGCAATATGAAAGACCCGGCGCTTTCACACTGCCACCCTTCCCGGGAATAACCCTTCTTTTTTGCCGGGTCGAAGTCCCGTCGACCGGAAGTGGACGTTTCACACCGCCACCAAACACACGGGTTTTTGCCAATTCCTGTGTTTTTGCCCAAAAACCCGGGTATTTGGCGGCAGTGTGAAAGGGGTTTTAGTTTTCACTTTACGTTTATTGTACTTCAGCTGCAACAGGACCACTAATTACAAGTTTTATGCTATTTGTGATTGAAGGTTATAGGGGGGATAGAACACTTTAATGTATGGAAATTTCCGAACTTTATTTACACGTTATTTTTCAAGTGTGTGCAAACTTTATGGAAAGTAAAACGGTCACAATCACTTGTCCTCACGATCATTCTGTCTCATGCTGCCTGAAGTGTTATTTTCCTTAAGTCTAGCTTAGGCAGAATGTGTTCCGATTAGGTGGCACAATCAAAGAAGGCAAATATGGATGACATTTTTTGAGCAAACGGCAATAAGGGGAAAGTCGCGACTGAGTTTTCAATCCATTGTGCTTATAGACTTGAACTTAAGTTAGCTAGTGTTAAGCATATTGCTCTGACACAATCCCTCTGTCAACTGCCGACATGATATTGATATTTAATATGTTAGCAAATGCTTTGAATGTTGTACAATTTTTTTAACACAACTTTCAATTCACATGGTCAGTGTATGAAACTTCCAGATATATAATGAAGCATAAAACATGTTTCAAACTTGTTCTGTTCATGAATAAGAAATCACCTAAGGCATGGGTGGCCAAGCTCTGACCTCGTTAGCTACCAATGGTCCATATATTCCAGGTCTTCATGTTGGAGCACAGGTGTGTTCATTACTAACTGACACATTCAAAAAAATCTACAGTTTGTGTGATCATCTCACCTCTGAGGAGACCTGGAAAACATGAACCGTTGGTAGCTCACGAGGCCCGAGCTTGGCCACCCCTGACCTAAGGACTGTTTTCCAAAACACTACAGGGAAAATTTAAAACCGTTGCCAACTATGAATTTGAACCCACATTAACAAGAGATAAAGATAAATATTCCACACTGTGAGCCCGATTCAGTTGAGAGTGATGACGGGGAAAAAGCTTGCGCTGCGCTTTTTCCCATCATATATGGTAGGTAAAAATAGGGGATTTTTATGTGCATCTCTATGGCAAATATTGCCGGTGTGAAGCTAATTGTATCAGCCCGAGTGTTGACTATATACATTTTGCTGGAGGCATTATCTGACTGGCTAAATCTGTTCTGGTGTCAATATGATTTTGTTCCCAAAAGTACTGTGATTATGATCTACGAATTGTGCGTCTGATCTACTTTATGACCTGTATATAGTGCTGTAATATTTATTTTTAGGTCAAATATGCACTTCAGAGTACTGTCTATCTTGCGGTTTATGTTGGTTGTCACCATGCTATTTCTGTCTGCAGGCTGCAGGAGCTGACCGTTTGTTCAGAGGACAATGCTGATGTTCATGATATAGAATTAATACAATACATTAATGTGGACTGCGCTAAACTGAAAAGGCTTTTACAAGGTTAGTTAATTTACAGAACATCCCCATTCTATTGTAAAAGCAACGTGTCTGTCTGATTGTAACACTTGATGTATTGTGTGTGTTTTTCAGAGACCGCTCTTAAGTTTAAATCTCTAAAGAAGGTTGCTCAGTTGGCAGTTATCAACAGCCTTGAAAAGGTTTGAATACTAGTTTTATACTTTTCTAAATAACATGAATTTTTAACTTCTAGATATCTCAATTGAAATCTTCATAAGTCTCCTGGAAAAAGGTTACAAATGTATTTTTGCCTCATTTAAAAAATTACTGTGTTGGTGAAAGCCATCATTTTGAGGGTTTAGTGAGTGATTTCGGCATCTACCAGGCTCTGCGCCACAAATAGTAGGAAAATAGCTAGAAAGGCAAGAAAACAAAGTCCTGAAATTATGCCTCAAGTGCCAACATAAACGATGCACAGCAATGTCACTATAAATCCCAATAATTCTGCTTTATTCAATGTTTTATACACAGTGCTTGTATTATAGCAAACCTGACAGAGGACAACATGACAATGACATATAATGAAAAACACTGCAAAAAATCGCTTAAAATACATAAATGGCCATATCTTTCTCCTATCTCAAAAACAAGAAAATATATATGTTTCAAAACTTAACTGATTAAGTTGAACTTGAGTCTCAAGAGTAACAATCTCTGCTTTATAACTTTTTAATGATAGTTTTTATACTGATGCATTTTTGTTACGGGTACAGTGCTGCTTCGATTTATTCTACTTATTGCTTTTAAACAACTGGACAAATTAAATTGACTGAAATTCTTCCTGCAGGCGTTCTGGAATTGGGTAGAAAATTATCCTGATGAGTTTACTAAATTGTACCAGAGACCTCAAACTGATATGGCTGGTGAGTTTCCCTGGATTACTTTACAGGCAAGAATGGGAGAGTATCTGACTTAGTGAAAGAAGAACTTTTTGTTTTCTGATTTACACATCCTTAATTATCATTATTTTTTAATAAATAGGTGCACAGGGTGTAGATTGTTAGGACTTGGGATTTTTAACTGCATGCTGTTTTGCACATACAGTAGCATTTGTTATAAAGTACATTTCAGTATTAAATATAGAGATTTCAGTAAGGAAATCACTGCAGCCTAGTTGGAATGTCACATAAAAGTTGTTGTGGCACTTTTCACAGCTTTGAGTTTAAAATTATGCCAGATTTTGTTGCGTCATAGTTTTTTAACCAATTGAATGACTTTATCCAGTAAATATCAACATAGCTGAAAGTTAAAAAACAAACCCTGTACTGTGGAGAAGAGTGAACATGCTTCTCTGGTTCAGTGTCTTTGGCCGTTTTGTTATGTGGTTGCACTGCAAGCTCATTTATAGCAAGCACTTGTATTTGACTAGAAAAGAAGGCAATAGCTGGTGAACAGTATACATGCAACAAACAATCGTGACATATAGATGTCTCCTCCACAAGTTACTCTCCGTTAATGTTATTTTAAAGACACTGACTTTATTAAGGCAAGTTCATTAGTTTAGGGGGGAAGCAGTAAATGGCACACAGTGTGCACACCACAAAAAAATGTAACCTATAAGATAAGTCTTTCCTCTGCGTGTAGTTGGGAGGTGAAGGAGAAACCCATGTTTCTTGTGTACAGTATATTGTACTTGCAGACTAATCTGCTACCTGTGAGTGATTTGCAGAGGGAGAGACTTATCTTTTATGTTACAGTTGTTTATGGTGTGCACAAACAAGCACCGGTTACTGCTTCCTTTGCTAGTTTAGGTAATTAATTTGTCTTTTTAAAGAAACAGACTTTATTAGGGTGTTAATGAAGAATAACTTTTTTTGGTTTTTTTGTCTATTGCTAGTTGTTGGACAATTATTGTTATCTTATTTTATGCCTTTACTAAGCTGTTCATTATTTGTTTAGTTAATAATTTAATTTAAGAAGTTTAAATAATGTAAAATAATTACATTTTTTTACACAGCGAGAGGGTTTCTATCTTTACATATGCTTTTGAGGTATGGTATATTGGCTATTATGTTAAATCATTTCTTCCTCAACAGAGAAATGATTTTACTGAGTTCTATCTTCCTTATTGGAGCAAAATGATTTCTTTTCTACCGATTTTCCTGTGTTCCAGAATGTGCAGAGAAATTGTTTGACCTGGTGGATAGTTTTGCTGAAAGCAACAAGCGAAAAGTAGCAGTGTGGCCTTTGCAGATAATTTTACTCGTTCTGTGCCCTGAAATTATCCAGGACATTTCAAAGGAAGTGGTTGAAGAAAACAAAATGAACAAGGTAAGAAAACAATTCGAAACCTTTATAACTATAACTCTGAAAACCATTTTCTTCTGTTAAACATCTGTTAACAATTTTGCATGTTCTTAGATGACAATACCGTGTTACTATTCAAGAGCAAAAGATTCTCGTTACCCAAAATTAGCATTGTTATAGCAGGGATTTACAGCATTTAAGCTCATGTTCAGAATGTATTGTAGCAATTTTCATTACACTGTGGGCTGTTTCTGTGTAATAGTTATTTTCTAATTAATGAATTTGGTGTGAATATTACTACTAATGTTGATGCCTAATCAGTAAAATGTGTCATCTCCTAAACTTTGCATCAGTGGTTCACAGTGATAAAGGACTCAAAAGGCCTATAGTCCTTCTGAAGACCCTGCAGGAAAAGTGCGTAGTCTAAGATATGTCCCAGCATCCTCTAACATTTTTTGTAGGGGCAGGTTGGATATGTATTGAAAGCTAGCTTTCATCTTTCAACAACCTGTGTGTCATTAGTAATGACTTAAATTCATTTTCCTAGATTCTGCAGTATTATCAGATTGTAAACTTAAACCTCTGAGTATTTGGATAATGAATATTTCATAACAAATGCAAGAATGCTGTGATCGCAGGCTATATATAATATAGTTATTTACCTATGTGTCCACTGTAAAACTTACATTTAATCTTTGTTGTATAGAAATTGTCTAAATGTATTTTTTCTGTCTACAGAAATTGTTTCTTGAAAACCTCAGGAAAGCTTTAACTGGGCATGGCGTTGGAAAACCACTGACTGAGAGTGCTGCAATTGCTTGTGTCAAGTTGTGTAAGGCATCCACATATGTAAACTGGGAAGATCATTCTGTCATATTCCACCTTGTTCAGTCTTTAGTCATTGACTTAAAGGTTAGTGTCTCAGGATGTTAAATCCAAACAATATTGGTCGTTGTTTCTGATAAAGAATCTAAATGAATTGGTTCAATGTTGAAATATTTCATTACGTTAAATGTAATTGACATATTTCATATGTGTTTAATACTAACCATGTAATAAGCAATGCCAGAATCTAATTTTTTTTTTTTTAAATAGGTATTTTTTTATTTAGCATTTTTCATTTTATAAACATTAACACAAAACAAAAAACATGTATTGCCCGGTTAAAAGGATCAATACCCTTGGTAAAAGTGCCCAGACAAAAAAAAAACCCAAATTGCTAGACAAGTTTATGCTCATGGATTCTAACAGCATATAAGTGGCTTACATCCAAGAATTAACCAATGGATAGTTGTTGTTTTTACTAATCAAATAATAGTAAATATGTGTATTAAATGTACATTAACTATAGACTTTTATATATCTTTTGTTAGAATTTGCTCTTTAATCCCAGCAAACCCTTCTCTAGAGGGGCAGGAAACCAGAATGCAGATGTGGACCTTATGATTGATTGCCTAGTTTCTTGTTTTAGGATCAACCCTCACAACAACCAGCATTTCAAAGTATGTTTATGTTCCTTATGTGTGTGTTTTGTTTGTCATACAGGTTGTTTTTTTTTATTACAATATACTTTGATTGTTATAGTTATACTTAAATAGTTTTAAAAATGATATATATATTTTTTATACTCATCTGTAGCCACTAGGTGGCACAATATATTACTCCTTTTTATTGAGAATGTGTGTATTGTGCCATTAAACATTTGTATCTTTTCTGTGAAAGGGAATTAAAAAAAAAAAAAAACCTTACTCAAATTAACATAATAAAAACCAATAGTCTACTCTTCCCTAGTTGTATTTCTTTTTATGGCATTGCAAGTAAAATTAATAATAAAAAAAACCAATCAAATTAAGCATCTTGGGCTGGATCCAGACTTAAGTGCTTGAAATTAGTTACTCCTGGGCTAAACCATGTTGATTGCAGGGGAATTATATTTCATCTGTTGCAAACAGTATTAGAGTTGAGAGGTGATGTTTCCTATCCCAAGTCTAAATAACAGTGTGATAGTAAAGCCGGTCAGTATCTGTGCAGTAAGGAATTCAAAGATATATCCCTGCATGCAAAGAATACAATTAACTTGATTCCCCCTGCTATCAACATGGTTTAGCCCAGGAGTAACTAATTTCAAGCACTTAAGTCTGGATCCAGCCTCTTGTACTGGTTGAATTTTCTTTCTTCGGAAAATCCTCAATTACAATATGAATAAAAAAGGAATACAAACATAGTAATTTTACTTTCTGTTGAAGTAGGAGAGGTTTGTGAGTGGCTTAATAGCTATGTGTGATGCTTCTAATGGTAGATATGTTTTGCTACCCAGAGTCTTAGGGCTGTATTCACACCTAACCCATCCCCGTTTTTAGGTACCTTATGGCACTTAGGGCTACCTTATCTTACCTTCCCTCTCCCCGCCTCCTCCCAGCCCTCCCCAGCTAATCTAAATCCCTCCCCCCTCCCACTTCTACCTAAACACTCCCTGAGGCAGTTTATGGCTGCCTCTTTCTAACTAAACTGCCTCCATGTCTTTTAAAGACCTCACTGAGGCAATCTACGTACCTAACATAGTCTTAGATTTTTCTCTTAATGTCTATATGCTCTATTCGTTGCCATTTTTGCATTTTACTAGTGCATCCTCCTTTATTATTCCCTTTTATGTGAGATATAAACCCTTTTCTGTCCGCTATTCATGTCCCAATTACAGCACATAATTCCGTTATTACGGTTAAAGCCACCTACATTTATTTTGTATAGTAGCCTTTTTTCCTTTGTTGCTGCAAATGTCCTCTAACTTACTATTGAGAAATTGATTTAACATAAGGACCTGATCCGCAATTAATAGATTCTGTATGTTAAATTCCATACATGCGAGGGGAGTGTGCACAACCCATGCACGTCTTTCACATTCAGAACCTTTAGTTTTCCAAAGCAAAAGGGCCATGTTTCAGACTATTCTGCAGCATCGCGGGACACATACAGGTAACATGTCAAAGGTATCCGATGATTATCGTGTGCTCTTTACGGTAATTGTTAGATAACCCTCCAGTGTGATGACCCCCTCTGCCTAAGCCATCACTTGTTCTCCACACCTCTGAACTTCCACTGCCAATAATACAGCATATAGACAGATCAGAACATAGGTATCAAGGTAATGGATTCGTAACTAATAATGGTAATGGAACAACATTTTAGAAAAAATAAAATTCCTGGTACATTTATATATATTTTTTTTTATTTATTTTTGTCATTTTGTATTTTCTGTTCTTAATAAAAGGACAAGTTACAAACGTGTACAAGGGCAGTAACTACCTGTGAGCAGAGATTTTCATTACAATTTTAGAGCTGAAGTAGATGGCTATTTGCTTTTATTTTATTTATACTTCCTGATTTACTTTACAGATCTGCCTGGCACCACCCTCGCCTTCAACGTTTCATTATGTGCTAGTAAACTCTCTGCACAGAATTATCACAAACGTAAGTTCTATAACGTATGTTTCAGAAAGAAAGATATTCTTTGGTGTGAAGATAGAGCAGTAGTATGAGCAATGCCAGTTATACACTATGCAGGACCCCTAGCCACAGATAAAATGCTCAATTCTATACTATACACTCACACACAACCCTGAAAATCCAGGCTATAACCACCACCCAGCGTGCAGCAGCTATTGGATTGTTCAAGAATTCTGAGAATGATTTTTGAACCTTTCTTTTTTTTGCCTGTAGTGACATTGATCTAAGCCATACATTGATAACTGGTTTGTTTGTTGTTCGTGTGTAGCCAATTTTACTTGGTCCCTAACACAGTTTAGAAATAGAAACAATGCATTCATATGGCAAGTTCAGCTATTTAAAGTTGATAGAATTGGAGAATGTGTTATGGGATAAAATCAATATCCTGATGGCATGCTAAGTTATATTATCGGTAACTATAGTTAAGGTACAAAAAGCATAATTATGGACCTCTGCACTTACATTATGGATCTGGAGCCTCCATATTCAGACTTTTGTGATGGAATTATTTCCGACGATGGGTGGGAATTGTATATTGTATACACAGTTTGGTTAGGCATCACCTAACTTGCATGGATGCGACTTTGGATCAGTGGCAGCGGAGGTGTAAATCGGTACTATGTTACTAAGCAACACGTGGAATCCTAATTTAGTACTTTAGTGTTTCTAGTTTTGTGCTTGTACAGTAAGTGCTAATAATATGGCATGATGTGGTGGAGATATTTTGCTGGAATGGCTTAGTGTTTACAGGATTAAGATGGTAGTGTGCTAAACTGTTGATGATAAGCTGCAAAGTTTTTTATTGTGTACATTTGCAGCATAATGTTTTGTACCTTAATGCTTGAACTACAATGTATTTCTGGCCTCCAGAACGTCTTTCTTCCTTTTCCACTACCATGTTTTACATGCTACAGCTAGCAATACTATAATGCCAACTGAAAGTCTGTCTCCTGCAGTTTCCATAGCTGCATTAATGATCCCTCTGTAAGGAAGCTTTTAAAGTAATAGGACACGACAGGAAGTAATCTTGCCAAATGCACAGATGGTCTTACAGCCAGAATGCTCACACCAATGTATTCAATAACACTGACTCAGCAGCCTGTCACCAATGACACAAATTCCCTGATAGCTGATAAGACAGAATTCATTTTCAAACACCACTTACATCTTCTGCAAACTCAAATGGTTACTATTAAAAATTTTGTTCTTTAAAACACCATTTAAACCATGTAAATGTTCCTACAGTTTAACAGAAAACTTAAATTGTGAGAAGAAAGAGAAAGAAACCCACCTTTTTTTTTTCTTAAGGTCAGACCGAAGTCAAATTTGGTTACATGAGTGTTAAATGGACCCTAGGGTCTCCAGCTAGTGTAGCATAATGTTAGAGGCAGTCTATTTATCACATTTATTTTTCCCCATCCTGATCATCAGCAAGGCAGCTCGTGCATTTTGATATTTGTTTTAATGGTGTATTTTACATGCACTTTCCCTTGTGGCAGTAGAAATTAGTATGTTAAAACATCAGTTGTGGTTCAGTTAAATGTCTTGATGTAGATTAGAATCCCAGCTGCGAAATATTCTTTTCCTGCAATATTATTTTAGCACAAGGCGTATTTTGAAATGTTTGTCAAAGTCAACATATGTATTATCTTAAATGACTGTAAATTTAAATTGTATTGTGCACACATTTCCACTGTCATTTAGATTTTCTTGTATTTCCTCCACTGAGGTTTTCCAAATTCCTTGTCATTTTAATGACAAGGGAGGGAGATCTGTGTATATTGAACAGTAAGGGCTTGGATAAGCACATACGATTCTGAATTATATTCTGGTCACATTTTATGTGGGGTGGGTGCATATCTTTTAATGTAGGGGTCACATCATAGCAGATCTGTGTGTGCAAGGGGAGTGTGCTGCCTTCGTACACATGGACTATACAACTGCACACTTAAGTGTATTCCGTACTAATGGATTTGTGTGTATGCAATCACGCTTCAGGATCCAGTCCTTGGTGTTCACTGTACCTCTGTGTGTTTTTAAATGATCTCTAAGCACTTCAATTAGTAACTATTGATTTATCACTTTGAAATGATTTTTTGTGAAGAAACAGTAAATCATTTGTATCAGCACACTGTCATTCATGTTTAGTGGGCCTACACATGTCATGTTTACCAAGCACAGTGTTCATTTCCTTCCAAGAGCCACTTGTATTGTCAAGACGGTAACACTCCAGAGTTAAAGAATAAAGCAGCTATTCCTAAGCCGTGTAAAGGCCCTATATAAGCAGTTTTATGAGAAATAACCTATTCTGTTACAGTAAGAAAAGAAAGCAAGCCACTACATGTATTAGAAGATTTGTTTTTATTATTCACGTGTATGTTCTTTTCGTAGACTGCACTAGATTGGTGGCCCACGATTGATGCTGTGTATTGCTACTCAGGAGAACTTCGCAGTATGTTTGCTGATACGCTCAAAATTGTCATGCAGTTACATACAGCAATCCGCCTGACGCCGGTAAAGTTTGTGAACTACTTTTGTGGTTTTTGTTCTGTCCCCTTCATTACATATTCTGTGTCCATCTCATTTTTTTGTTTTAGTTCTTATTTAAAGGAAAGACACATAGACTCATAAGTTATTTCTATAGCAACAGAGACCCTGTCATGCTTTTGAGCTTTTTTTTATTCTCTTAAGGTTCTAGTTTTTAAAATACATTAGATCTTATACTTCAGTTGGTTATGAAATAATAGTCATCTAAGCAAAATATGTGTGAGAGAAGACATTTGTCTTCAGTATTTTACACATTGTTAGGAAGTTTCTTCTAGATTGACCAGTTGTCATTTTAGGATAGCTAGCATTCCATAAAAAAAATAAGAGTTTAAATGTTAGTGAGACTCAAGGTGGGGGCATTATACATGGCAATTGTCATTGATTGGTGGTGCTTTGTCTTCTGCTTACTTTCTGTTTTTTATTGGCTGCTGTCCGTCACATGATCAGATGCCAACCAGTCACTGTTTTGCATGGCAGTGGGCTTCTGTTGCTGTAAGTATGACCCATTGTAACTACCGCAGAAAAGACTTTGGGTTTTCTTGACTTTTCTGTGTATAGTTACCACGATAGTCACATCATTTCATTCCAGGTGCTATAGGCAAGCATGTCTTTACTGCCAGTGGTTTAATATAGTCATGTCTAGCAGAGTCCAACCAGTAATCACAAATTTTTTCATGAATGAATATCTGCTTCTCGGTGCCTGTGTAGTCACGGCACAGTGTTGTTGCTTATCAACATCTTCATTTCATTTCAGTTCCATAGTGCACAGTAATTAATGTGAATATGTCTAATGTCAAACTTTTAAATATATTACCGAATGCCAGGGTTTCTTGTTTTCTGGCTTCATAAGTAAACAAATGGCCATTTAAATGGGTTGAACAACTAATGACTTGTGTGAAGTTTTATTTTCCTTCCCAGTTATTTGTGATAACATTGTGGTGCCTTACTTGTACACGTTAATGAATGCTGACTGTTTTTTATTACAGAATTATTAAGTTCTTATAAATGTTCCTCATACCCGCTTATGTAAAAAATAAATTGATAAGGTTACTAATAAAATATATATTTTTTAAATATAGTTAACCTAAATACATATGTTTTGCAATGTCTAATGTCAACCTATTTTGGAGGTGTATTAACAAATAACATTTGGTTATTTCTAGTAGATGGCACCATCTGTTTTTTTGTGTTAGCATTTTATGCTTTCAGTCTCTTTTAAATATAGGTGGGTTAAAAATTTTTTAAACAAAATCTTGGAAAAGATGCATAGATACTCAATAGTTACAAGTATGCATAGACAATGCTCTTATCTATCTATCTATCTATCTATCTATCTATCTATCTATCTATCTATCTATCTATCTATCTATCTATCTATCGTACAGCTCCAACATGACATTTCAATGCAAAAATAATACTTACCGGTATTTGCTCAATGGAACTAGAAAGCTGCTCAGTTTGCAGGAATCCTGGAGTAAAGCATGACTTTTGACATCTTAATTTTAATGCCTGATAAGTATAGTAAATATGTAACCCATGATGAGATGTAAGGTTTATCTAAGCTAGAAGAATTGTGGAATATGTCATGTTGTAGTGGTCTGTGGTCATTCAGAGGTTCTGTGAAACATGTAACTTTAGTACTGGTTCCCAAACTTTTATCTTTTATCTGAATTTGTTGGAAGGTGATATCTATTTTTTATTTTAGTTGGCTTTTTAAAAATGAATATAGTCTACATAATACCACTGTACTTATTGTTCTTGGCAACTTGATCAGAAATATCAAGAATTATGTTTTTTTTTTCAACAAACGACATTGGGGAATTGCAAAACACATATTTAGTCATTGTCTATATGGAATAATGGTTGCCCAACGTTATATATATTTTTTCAGGCTTAGGCAATCTGTGGCACTACAGGTATTGTGAAGCTACAAGTTCCATTATACTATGCCATTTATCTGCTATAACTATGTTGAAGCATGCTTGGATTTGTAGCTTTTACAACATCTGGAGTGAGGAAAAGTAGTCTGTACCTGGTTTGTTTTTTTTATTCATTCATTCAATCATTTGAAACCAATTACTGTAAGCATTTATGAAAACCAGCATAGGATTAAAAGGTCTCCATTATAAAGAATAATCTTGATATTAGTTGTAGTATAGAGAGAGTAAATAAATATGGAAATTTGACAATATGTGAGATCCGTAGAAAGTATAGAAGTACACAACACTATTGAGCGCTCCCTATGGGGTTTTGCCAGTCTACCTTTTAAAGAAACTCTCCCAACACAGTTTCAAAAAGAAGACTGAGAAATTTGGGGGTATGTAAAAACCCAAGTTCCTCACATGAAGCAAATATGCAAAGTAATGAAAGTCAAATTGCGCTCCTTATTTCCACCATGCATACAGGATTTCACATCAATGAGGAATTGGTAGAGAAAATAATAAAAAGTGCTTCTTTTGCATGTAACAAGACCTTTGGGTGGGGGATCCTTGCTGCTCCTGGTGAGAAAACCGCCTCAGCTAACACAGTCAGAGGGTTCACAGTCAGACCCCTACTTCCAACGCATTTCAACTTCAGTAAATCTTTATCAAGGTTATAGTCACCAAGATAAACAGCAGCACTAGCACATGACAAGGCCACTTGATAAAGTCAACTTGACATACACATTAATCTTTAAAATTATTATTTATTACATAGTAATTTTAAAGATTAATATGTTTTGTAAATATTACTATTATTCTGCAACATTGATCTATGCATGCAGATCAAAATGTCCTGTGTGATAAGGCTATTATGAAGAAACATTTTGATCTGAATACATGGATCACTGTTGCAGCACAATCCATACTACAGATTAAAATTTCTATTCTGTTACTAAATATCCATATGAAACATTTTTCACCTAGTGCCCTACAAAAGCTAGGGCTGGCTACGAGTCTTGGCTGACCTTTTATCCTTTAGCTTAATGGAGTCCACTTTAGGAAAACCAGACTATGCATATTTATTTAATATATTGAAACGTAATGTTTAACTTATTAAGTGATTGTCTCTTCCTGCTATATTTTTTTTGCCAGCCTCCATATCTGCCCATATTGCCAGCCTCCATATCTGCCCATATTGCCAGCCTCCATATCTGCCCATATTGCCAGCCTCCATATCTGCCCATATTGCCAGCCTCCATATCTGCCCATATTGCCAGCCTCCATATCTGCCCATATTGCCAGCCTCCATATCTGCCCATATTGCCAGCCTCCATATCTGCCCATATTGCCAGCCTCCATATCTGCCCATATTGCCAGCCTCCATATCTGCCCATATTGCCAGCCTCCATATCTGCCCATATTGCCAGCCTCCATATCTGCCCATATTGCCAGCCTCCATATCTGCCCATATTGCCAGCCTCCATATCTGCCCATATTGCCAGCCTCCATATCTGCCCATATTGCCAGCCTCCATATCTGCCCATATTGCCAGCCTCCATATCTGCCCATATTGCCAGCCTCCATATCTGCCCATATTGCCAGCCTCCATATCTGCCCATATTGCCAGCCTCCATATCTGCCCATATTGCCAGCCTCCATATCTGCCCATATTGCCAGCCTCCATATCTGCCCATATTGCCAGCCTCCATATCTGCCCATATTGCCAGCCTCCATATCTGCCCATATTGCCAGCCTCCATATCTGCCCATATTGCCAGCCTCCATATCTGCCCATATTGCCAGCCTCCATATCTGCCCATATTGCCAGCCTCCATATCTGCCCATATTGCCAGCCTCCATATCTGCCCATATTGCCAGCCTCCATATCTGCCCATATTGCCAGCCTCCATATCTGCCCATATTGCCAGCCTCCATATCTGCCCATATTGCCAGCCTCCATATCTGCCCATATTGCCAGCCTCCATATCTGCCCATATTGCCAGCCTCCATATCTGCCCATATTGCCAGCCTCCATATCTGCCCATATTGCCAGCCTCCATATCTGCCCATATTGCCAGCCTCCATATCTGCCCATATTGCCAGCCTCCATATCTGCCCATATTGCCAGCCTCCATATCTGCCCATATTGCCAGCCTCCATATCTGCCCATATTGCCAGCCTCCATATCTGCCCATATTGCCAGCCTCCATATCTGCCCATATTGCCAGCCTCCATATCTGCCCATATTGCCAGCCTCCATATCTGCCCATATTGCCAGCCTCCATATCTGCCCATATTGCCAGCCTCCATATCTGCCCATATTGCCAGCCTCCATATCTGCCCATATTGCCAGCCTCCATATCTGCCCATATTGCCAGCCTCCATATCTGCCCATATTGCCAGCCTCCATATCTGCCCATATTGCCAGCCTCCATATCTGCCCATATTGCCAGCCTCCATATCTGCCCATATTGCCAGCCTCCATATCTGCCCATATTGCCAGCCTCCATATCTGCCCATATTGCCAGCCTCCATATCTGCCCATATTGCCAGCCTCCATATCTGCCCATATTGCCAGCCTCCATATCTGCCCATATTGCCAGCCTCCATATCTGCCCATATTGCCAGCCTCCATATCTGCCCATATTGCCAGCCTCCATATCTGCCCATATTGCCAGCCTCCATAACTGCCCATATTGCCAGCCTCCATATCTGCCCATATTGCCAGCCTCCATAACTGCCCATATTGCCAGCCTCCATATCTGCCCATATTGCCGGCCTCCATATCTGCCCCTTAATGTCCTTAATGTCTGCCTCCATATCTGCCCCTTAATGTCTGCCTCCATATCTGCCCATAATGCCAGCCTCCATATCTGCCCATGCCAGCCTCCATATTAATTATTTAATTTGTCACTTACCTTTGATGTCTTCTGCCTTTCCCTCCTTTCCTTCTGCTGTCCCTCTGGCGGTCCCTGTGTCTGTGTCAGGCTCTCCCCGCAGCTCTGTCTCTGGCTGTCTCCCTCGCATCACGCGCTGAACAATGACGTTGGGTGACCTAAGGTAAGGTAATTGTGCAGCACGCACCGTGGGGAGACAGGCGGAGGCAGAGCTGCGGGGAAGAGAGCCAAACACAGACGCATGGACCACCGGAGGGACAGCAAAGGTAAGTTAAATGTAGGATTTTTTTTTTGCACTCGAGTATAAGCCGAGGGGGGGCTTGTTCAGCACAAAAAATGTGCTGAAAAACTCTGCTTATACTCAAGTATATACGGTAGAGATCATGCACAAACTGCAGATGTAAATGAGTACACAAAATGGGGACATAACAGCAGTTATAAAAGATGAGCCTTCAACTGTTTCAATCAAAATGAACACATGCATTCACTATAATCACGCAGCAGCTGTGTGCTGAACAAACAGAAAAGCATAAGGCTTTGGCTGTCCGTTAACCATGAGGATGTCAACTTAAGAATGGTAGGGGGCATTCTTATCTTTGTTCATGCGTATTTTAGTTTCTGCAGTTTAGCTCCCTTTTTAGCTGTGATTCATTCCTAAGTTTGGAGGAACGCCCATACTGTACATTAGTAGCCCAAATGCTGCTCATTTGCATTAAGAATCCTGCTTCTCTAGCCACGCACGTGGAAGTCATTACATTACAATAAGTAGCCGTTCTTATCTGTGAATCATTCTTACATGGTTTCAGTTAGTAGTTTTGAGTTCTGGGCATGCTCTATTTAACTGTTCTTAAATATACACACTTAAATCCTGTTCTTACTTAGTTGTGAATCAGGCCCTTTGTTATTTTTGTGAAAGAAAAATAAGTAAAACATGCATGAAGCTTACTTTTAGCCTATGCTGGTTTCTATATGTGCCCTCTAGTATTGTTTATGTACTACTTGTAGTATTTTTCAATATAATTTTTCTGTTTGCCCTTAAGCTGAGTGCAGCAATAAACATTTTGTATTAACATTTGAGCAGTCAACTATTAATAGCCATTTGCTTATTTGAGGAAATAATTTTCTCTCTGAAAATGCATTTTTTTGATAATAAAAATGACAAATAGACCATGTGTGTACTGTTCTTTAGGTATTGTATTCTAAATGTATAGTATGTAATTCCTTCTATTGACAGTGTGCTGGAATTTTTCCTCAGAGTCTTACTTTTAAAGAGAAAATGCCATACCTTAAGTTTAAAGAAAAACCTACAGACCTGGAAACTAGAAGTTATAAATACTTGTTACTGTCAATAGTTAAACTCATCCACGGAGACCCAAAGCTACTATTGTATGTAAGTTAAACTTATATTCATACTTCTTGTTGTCCATTATTTAATATAATATAATTTAAGTTTTTGGGGATTATGGAAAAAATACCCAAATATATTTTTATAACTATAAATTGCTGAAACTCTGTTTTAAATTTACTTAGGTTCCTGACACTAAGAATTTGTTTAAGCTGTGCCCACACATTAAACCTTGTTTTTTTTGTTTTTTTTTACTTTCAAAGGACTATGCATTAACACAAACTTTTTTTTTTTACCCTAAATAGGCAGTTGACAGTGTTTTTTGAAATTACAATATGGTTAGATAGCAGGAAATGTTTTTATTTTCTAAGAGTTTTTTTTTTATTATCAGCTACCTTACCAAAACAGTACAAAAGTAATGGCAACATTTCTTAATAACTACTACTGGGCTAAACCGTGTTGATTGCAGGGGAGTCATATTTCATCTGTTGCAAACAGTATTAGAGTTGAGAGGTGATGTTTCCTATCCCAAGTCTAAATAACAGTGTTATAGAAAAGCTGGTCAGTATCTGTGTGCAGTAAGCAATTCAAAAAAATATCACTGCATGCAAAGAATACAATTAACTTGACTCCCCCTGCAATCAATATGGTTTAGCCCAGGAGTAACTAATTTCAAGCACTTAAGTCTGGATCCAGCCCAATATGGTTAACGTGCTGATAAATACTAAACCACATCCATTTTTTTTTCTCCCCTATTACTTTAGTCTAGGGTGGTTATCAGGTAATCACACTAAAATAACATAAGTTTGAACTATATTTAAGTGAGAGTTTGTGGTTTAAAAAATATTTGCCCGTTTACTGTTATGTTTTAACCTAATTGGTGAAATGTGCAGAAAAGTGGTATGTTCCACAAATATTTATTTAGTAGCGCTTTAAATAGCTTCTTATATGAGAATGATACAGTAAATGAAACCTATTTTTTTTTATTTTTATTATACACATATTATATAAATCAGTAATGTGAAAATGATTACTAAAGTTCTGTTTATGACCACATTCTGAAATGTCATTAATGAATTGCTTATTTGTTTTTCTTATGTTTTCTATGTTGTGTGTGTGTTTTGTGTACAGAATTCTGGAAAAGCCGGGCCGGATACACAAAGCAGTACTGCAGAATTAATCAATGGATTGGTGCAGTTGGTGCCACAACCAAACATGCCTGAGATAGCACAGGAAGCTATGGAGGTGAGTTTCTGGTTGTTATGGAGGTTATAATTAATTTGACTGGATCTTACTGAGCACTTTTACCATACAACCTGACTGGTCTATTATGTGATATATATCACTTCCCTTTATGTATCAATCTGTGATGTCCTAGAGAGTGTAAGCTTGTAGGCAGGGCACTCTCACGCACCAGGTCTGTCTTTTACCACCCAGTTTTGTTAAATTGTAAAGTGTTAAGTAATCCGGTGCTAATTAATAAATAAAATATGTCCATGACGAAACAAACATGTATTATAATGTCTTTAGAACAAGTATATCCAAAATATTCAAAGTATTTATTAAACAACAATTAAATATAAAAAAAAAGCAGTATATCTGAATATGTGACCACGCTCACTCAACTTAAACTTTTACTCCACACAATGCAGTGGTTGATCAGGCAACTGTAAATGCTGAATAGATTGAAATCAAAGTTCTCCTGTGATATTGTATGATGATGCAATTTGTCTATACCGGAAAGTTAATATCAATAGTGTGGTAAAATACAGTGAGACTTTCACTGTTATAGCGTAGACACACACAGCATATATAATATTTCTTTAATACAGAAAGCTGTAGCTGTGGATACTTATATAAATACTATACTTATATAAATATTGGATTCCTTCAGCCTGTTCCAGGAACTTTAGACTGGTGGAATGGTACAGTGTAGCGGTCTTTAAGTATGGTTTCCGGACCTCTGGAGGATTGCACAATGATGTTGGGAACGGATCTTTCTCGCCTCTGAGTATTCAGCACCTATGCTCTACAGCGCAGGACTTCTGGTCCAGCTGCACACCAGCAGACTACCTGCACACTGTGGGCTTGCTGTTCGATGGCTGCTGGCTGGTATTCTTAGTAGTGCAGCTTTGTGTAGCTTTAAAAGATCTCATGTACAGCTTATTTTCTTAAATATTTGCCACAGTGCAGTGTAAAATAAGAGTCCCAAAAAGTAAAGTTCCAAGTGTTAACCACGTCAATTAAAACTTTTAAACAAGAAGTTAGGAGAGCGAGTGAGCACCCTTGATGCTTTTCTTTATAAAAAAAATTATTTCTTCATTTTTATGTTCATTTAGGCATTGTTAGTTCTGCATCAGCCAGACAGCATTGAACTTTGGAATCCGGATGCACCAATAGAGACTTTTTGGGAAATAAGGTGGGTTTATTTATTTATTTTATTTTATATATACATTACCTGTTAGTTTACAGTCTCAAGGACGAATTCCATTGTCTATGCAACCCTTGCTTCCCACTGGTTGATGCCCTCACTTCAAGTAAGGGAGAAAACTATATATTTTGTGGATTGCTGTGTAATGAGACGTTGAGACATCTACAAATTACGTTGTGACCATGGACCGTATTCACACTTAAGGTTAGAATCTACGTGCGTATTTTTATGATCAATTAAGCTGCGCATGCCCAAAACACACATGCACGGAAACCCTGGCCGACTTATTCACATACATGGACGTCAGACGTAGAACTGATGCACATATCGGCATGGTAACGAATCCCGCATGCGTGGCAAGTAGGGCAAGACTCTTAATGCAAATGAGCTGCACATGGGCTACTACAGTATGGGCGTCCCAACAGAGTTAGGACTGATTCACAGGTAGGAGTGCTTTGCATAAACTAACACACGCACGGAAAATGTTACGGTGGCCCTCCACCACTCGAAAGCTGAAGAACTGTATTGTCTGCTGTGAGGCCATGCGACATCTCTTACTTAGTCCACACCTGCTGCATGTTTTTAATCAATGGATGTGTCTTATTAAATTAAACAAATATAGACTCGTTTATTTTATCCTATGCTGATTTTACATTTTGTGCAAGGCTTTAACATTGTAAAGGTGCCATTATATGTTTTGATTTTCTGAAGGTATTTTTTTACTTTAAATTTTGTGAACAAACACCATTATTTTATTTCTGTTTTCATGCAGTATGCGTTTGAGTATTGTAAATTATGTAACGATTATTCTTATTTTAAGCTGTATTTTTAATGGTTTCTTTTGTTAACATGTTAATGTGAGTACTAGCTGTTTTTTTTATTTTTTTTTATTTACTTTTTAAAAGCCTAATCAGTGCATTTAGTTACTGTACGTATCTTTTGAATCATAAGTAATTTTAAGCACCTAAACGAATGACCGATTCAGAGCTTATAAAGTCAGCACGTACCTAATTATACACAGGAAAGACTTACATCCGTACATTGCACTCCTGACACAGGGAGTGGTTAATCTGTTTCTTTCTTTACTCTGAATCGGTATTGCGGATTTTTCACAGGCTTATATTTAAGTAAGTTCGCAGTTTTACTCTTAAGTGTGAGAATCTGGTCCAATGTGGATTTATTGAAGTGTTAACTTTTTTTGTTATTTGTTGAAACCTGGATTTCTGTTTATCTTGCACAAAATACTAACATAGCAGGCAATAAATGCAAAATTGGGGCAGGGATGTTTTTATGTATCTTTCCTCTAGTGTTACATCTCATTGCTACATTTTGTCACATTGGGTTGGATCCAGACTTAAGTAAATGCCTGAAATTAGTTACTCCTGGGCTAAACCATGTTGATTGCAGGGGAGTCAAGTTAATTGTATTCTTTGCATGCAGGGATATATCTTTGAATTGCTTACTGCACACATATACTGACCAGCTTTACTATCACACTGTTATTTAGACTTGGGATAGGAAACATCAACTCTCGACTCTAATACTGTTTGCAACAGATGAAATATGACTCCCCCTGCAATCAACATGGTTTAGCCCAGTAGTAACTAATTTCAAGCACTTAAGTCTGGATCCAGCCCCTTGTCATCACACTTGTTAAAGTGATAGTATAAAAATAGTAACATTTTCTATATCCTTAAAAATTGCTTTTGTTTCCCTTCTACAGTTCACAAATGATTTTTTACATCAGTAAGAAATTGACTGTTCACCAGATGCTCAACAGTACAGAAGTTTTAAAATGGCTGCGGGAAATTCTGATCTGCAGAAATAAATTTCTTCTTAAGAATAAGGTACTTATACAAATGTTTTGTTTTATGCACAATATTTCCTATGAATTACCATTTAAATAATCTATATTTAACTAAAATCAGATTTTTTGGCCACCAGCTGATTATGTCAAATCCCTTTAGCAGTCTTTGGGGCATATCTTATTCTGCGTGCTGTGCCTCAGGAATGGCACATCGCGCAAATCTACATCACAGATTTTATCTCACACACCCATAGAAGTGCAAGATAAATTCTGTGATCAGCTACGATAATAGACAGAAATAGTCACACTTTGTGCCTATTCCACTCATCACAGGGAGTGGACTCTGCACTTTTGTGTGTAGGATTTTTATTTTGCCATATGTGTGACTTTAAAGAAACACAATATATAATACTTGGCTTGATCAAGGTTGTTCTTTGGTATAATTCTAAATATTAGAAAAAATTGTGTTAAATGTTGGCATATACTGGCTTTGGTCATATTACAAATGAGTGTTGTCTTCCAAGCAGTAAATCCTTAACTTCTTTCCCCTGACCAACCATGAAATAAGCACATAAATGTTATCTTTTGGCCCTTTCCTTTAGGAAAATGCTGCAGCTGGGAGTGGAATCCCTATATGCCGACAAGCTCACACTAAATTGGAAGTTGCCCTTTACATGTTTCTGTGGAGTCCAGACATAGAAGCTGTTCTGGTGGCAATGTCCTGTTTCCGAAGCCTCTGTGAAGAGGCAGATATCCGCTGTGGGGTTGATGAAGTTTCTGTCCATAATTTCTTGCCAAACTACAACACTTTCATGGAATTTGCATCTGTGAGCAACATGATGTCAACTGGTAAGGATCTACTGTACCCAAATAAAATAAAGTGAATGTAAAGAAAGCGAAGAGCTAATATTTTCTCTGTAAACCTTTTTGTTAGCTAAAGTTATAAATCAGGTGTTTATTGTCTTCAAAATCACTCTGTGAGATCATTTCTGGCAGTATTATTGCAGCCAGGCATATAATTGAATACAGTTAAGAAGGAATAAAGAGCCTTATTATGGAGAATAACTTGAGCAAAACCCCATATCAATAAGTTTCATATCAAAAAAGCAAACACATGTATCAAGATCCAGTGTTTGTGTATTTATGTATGTATGCTTGCTCTGTGTTTTAGGCCGAGCAGCTCTTCAGAAACGGGTTATGGCCTTGCTGAGAAGAATAGAGCATCCTACTGCTGGAAACACAGAGGTGAGTTGAGCTGTTTTATACTTTCACAGAAGAGTTAGGAAATTCATTTTTCTGTAGAATTTGAAGCATTTCATTTTATATTTCCACTTCTAAGGCTTGGGAAGATACACATGCGAAGTGGGAGCAAGCAACGAAGCTAATACTAAATTTTCCAAAGACTAAATTGGAGGATGGTCAGGTAAACTAATGTTTTATATTGCTAATTTGTTATTTATCTTTCATTTGTTTTGTTTGTGTGTGAAAAGAAAAAGCAAGCTTCTTGTCACACACCACACATGACTTATTTCATGAATATTTTCATATTTCAAAAAAATCTATTCTACGTTTTCTTTATTAAGGCAAAATATATCTCAGGAATGATTTCATTGGGCACCCTTTTTGGTGTGGTTTACTCTTATTCAAGAGCCCAAAGTGAAAATGGTAATGCTTTCTGGTCTGTATATGAGGATTGTTTGTTAAATGAATTCAATCTATCTACAGGTCACAGAAAGCCTTCATAAGACCATTGTGAAGAGAAGAATGTCGCATGTAAGTGGAGGTGGTTCTATAGATCTGGCTGACACAGACTCTCTACAAGAATGGATCAACATGACTGGTTTCCTTTCTGCTCTTGGCGGAGTCTGTTTACAGCATCGGAGCAATGTGGGATTGGGGACTTACAGTCCACCCATGGGCCCTGTTAATGAGCGCAAAGGCTCTGTTATATCAATGTTATCAACTGAGGGAAATGCGGAAACCCCTGTCAGCAAGTTTCTTGACAGACTTCTCTATTTGATGGTTTGCAACAATGAGAAAGTTGGTATTCAGATTCGAACTAACATTAAAGACTTGGTTGGTTTAGAACTAAGTCCTGCTTTGTATCCAATGCTCTTCAACAAAATGAAGAACAACATCAGCAAGTTCTTTGACTCCCAAGGACAGGTAAGAGAAATATAGTGTTTAAATGGAGGATAAGGGGTGTTACATTTTTTGTATATTGTGTTTGGTATTCTAATTTCTTTTTGAATTCATCAGTTAATCTGCTTCCTGTATATATATATCTTGTTGGCATAATAGGTCTTGCTCAATGACACCAATACCCAGTTTGTTGAACAGACTATTACCATATTGAAGAACTTGCTTGATAATCATACAGAAGGCAGTTCTGAACATTTGGGCCAAGCCAGTCTCGAAACCATGATGCTGAATCTGGTCAGGTAATCACATTTCCAATAAAATAAAACAAAACAAAAAAACCCATACATATCACGTTTAGTATTTGTGTATTTCTTAGTTTGTCAACTGTGAGTTGATATTGAGGGTCCTATTAAATTTTGACTATGTACGATATCAAACTATTGTTTTAAAACGGATAGAAGAAAGATTTAAGATGACGACACTTAAACAGCAGACGTTCAGAAAATGTCCATTAATTCTGTGGCCTGTATTTCTAGGTTTTTGATTGAAACAACCTGTGTATTGTTCTTATTTGTAAAGCATTCTATTTCTAGGTATGTTCGTGTATTGGGAAACATGGTGCACGCCATCCAGATTAAGACTAAGCTTTGTCAGCTTGTAGAAGTGATGATGGAGAGAAGAGACGATCTTTCTTTCTGTCAAGAGATGAAGTTTAGGTGAGCATTTCTAATAAGTTAATTTTGGATATGTTTCATGGAAATATACAGATCTTTTTTTAATGATCCATATGCAAATGTTGCAGGCCAGACTATGAAATGGCATTTACATCCTCTTTCTCTATTACTGATATGCATATTCATATTTTTCTGACCATATTTTGGCATTTCTCTATGCGTCTGTCTGTTCTTATTTTGAGACCTGTTTGTGTTAAGTATTAGTTTAGCTTTATTACCTTTCATTTTTTTAAGGTGTATTTGTGTCCTATTTCTTTTCATTTTAGAAACAAGATGGTGGAGTATTTAACTGACTGGGTAATGGGAACATCAAATCAAGCAGCAGATGAGGATGTTAAATGCCTCACAAGGTATATAATGCTCTATCTTTTATGGCAAAGTTTGTATTTTATAAAAGCTCAATAACTTCTTTGTCTTCAGAGATCTGGATCAGGCAAGCATGGAGGCAGTGGTGTCTCTTCTTGCTGGGCTACCGCTTCAGCCAGAAGAAGGGGATGGTGTAGAATTAATGGAAGCCAAATCGCAGTTATTTCTGAAGTAGGTATAGACCGTAGCTTAGTGCTTATCCATGGCATAGATTACGTTAAAACCTGTTATGTGCGTTTTGTGTGAGTATTTTATTTTTTTATTTTTTGAGTGAGCAGCTTGTGATGTATAGTGAGTTTAATCAGAAAATAAATAAAATCATTTGACTTTTCTGTAGGTATTTCACCCTGTTTATGAACCTGCTGAATGACTGCAGTGAGGTAGAAGATGATGGGACTCAGACTGGTGGTAGGAAGAGAGGCATGTCAAGGCGATTAGCCTCTTTAAGGCACTGCACCGTTTTGGCTATGTCTAACCTGCTAAATGCCAATGTCGACAGTGGACTTATGCACTCTATTGGTGAGTCGATATGTGTGACTGTTTTATTGTATTAGCTCTGTTAAATATCTTATAATTGATGCGTGTTAGGTGACTGTCATTGCTACACTTTTGTATTTATTTTTATACATATCTGTAGGTCTTGGCTATCACAAGGATCTACAGACCAGAGCAACGTTTATGGAAGTCCTTACAAAAATTTTGCAGCAGGGGACTGAGTTTGACACATTAGCTGAAACTGTTCTGGCTGATCGTTTTGAGAGACTGGTAGAATTGGTGACCATGATGGGTGATCAAGGGGAACTACCCATTGCCATGGCTCTAGCCAATGTGGTTCCCTGCTCACAGTGGGTGAGTCACATTTGTTATTTAATCTTTATACATTTTTATTGTAAACCACTCCTGTATGTTGAGGCACAGCTGGAAAAACACAACACCCCTGTAAATACATGGTTCACTCTTTGGTAACTGCTGACTAAAAGGGTTAATGAGCAGATGTTCCCAATTCTTAAGTTTCAGCATATGTAAATGATAAATCCAGTGATTGCTTGTGAACGTTATGAAAATATATTTGCAGGTTTAAGGGAAACATTTTCAGAGTTGCTTCCATTGTTTGTTTTTCATCTTTGTGTATATTTTTTAAGCATATGAAGATATAAATTGTTCATTTTGATTAGGAGACAGTGTTTCTTTTCCCTCCCCCCACATAGGATGAGCTCGCACGTGTCCTTGTGACGC
>WWET01001800.1:185995-226441 GCA_011038615.1 Limnodynastes dumerilii | reverse complement strand
TTTTTTTTTTTTTTTTTTTTTTTTTTTTTTTTTTTTTTAAATCATACTGTTTGTTGATCTGAAAATGTTACCAGAAATAGTAGAACTGATTTGGAACTGTAGAATAACATATACATAACACACACACACACACGCGCGCGCAAATCATGAATTGTATTCCATCACTGTGTGTTGCATTCTACTCTGTAAAATCGTATGTGTGAGTCTACATTGTGTGTTGTTTTATTTATTTTTTCTTGATTTTAGTTTTAGTTTATTTTGCTATGTGTAGTTGGTGCTGTGACTTGTTTGTGCTCATCTCTGTCCTGTAGGCAACTTGCCACTCCCTACTGAATAAAGCTACCGTAAAAGAAAAAAAGGAAAACAAAAAATCAGTAAGTTTGGAGAACTTTCTATTAGCCATTTTTCTCCACAAACACAAAAAACAAGTGAATTTTTGAACCAAAATAGACCTAAATAATCCTTTGTATATTCTTTTTTTTATTTTTTTTTATTTTATTTTGCTATTAAAACATTCTTATTCAAGCCTCCAGTTCTTCACTATCAAAATCATTCTACTAATTCTGGCACAGAATAGGTTTCATTTCAATTAACACACTGAAATTCTTTACTTTTTATTTATTTTTTTCTGTATATATTTGATTTAAAAAAGAAGAAAGTGGGGTTTCTTATATTTTGCTTTATTGCTTAGAGTGTGACTAGTACTTAGTGGGGTTGGTTGTGAAGGATGTGTGGACTTTAGGGCATGCTTTAAATGCTTGGGATTCGATCCTTGTTCTATCTTCAAGGGTTCTGAAAGCAACAAATGAGTCTTAATAAAAAGTGTATTCAGTTTCCCATTGACTTGACTATAGATCTTTCGGTGTCGTTATTTCTTCAGCACTTCAAGGAAGGTAAGTAGTGTTTCACAGTAGTGTTTGTGTTATTTTCAGACATAGGTATGTATTTTATATTTGTGTTTAGTAACACACAAAGATGAAGCATGGTGATGTAGTAGTTTGAATATAGATTTTATCTTAAACAAGGTATTACTCTAGTGGTGCAATGAAAAGCATATAAAATATTAATGAAATAGATTTTATTCATCGTTTTTTTTCCAATACTACTTTATGGGGTTCATGCGGCTGCAAATTTGGCTTTTAGATTTGGCAAACTGAAAACTAGTTAGAATTCTATGCACCATAAGTATTCAATGACATGTCAATAAATAGTGAAGAAAACTGTCCATTGACATCTCTCCTTTGTTTTTAGTTTCTTGTAGGAATAAAGGTGGAAAATATTTGGAAAGTACAGTGGTCTGCTTTCACTGTGCTTGATTGCAGAGTTCACTCAATAGATATTTATTTTATTAGCACCATAATATTAGTGCTTTACAGCTATAAATCATAGTATTAATCAAAGGATTACAGTTACCGTTAGCAAGAGGACAACATCCCACTGAAGAATTGTGTATTTGGTCATTGGTACACTTTGGCAGGTGTTTGTTAGGAATGTCTGTGCATAAATCTCTGTAGATTAGATCCTTTATACCTTGGCTGAGTATCTCCTGGAATAATAATTCAAAATAAAACTATTCACTCAACAGGATGGAAAATGTTTCTGGTGTATTTTACTTTTTGCAACAAAAGTTTGACAGTTTTTAACTTATTTATAAGTCTCATTGAGACAGGACAGATATTTGTGAATTATCATTCTTTCCATTGCTTATGCAGCCATGCACTAGATGACTGCTCATCATGATTAGGTTACTAATTTCACAACATCTGATTACTTTATAAAGATAAGTAGAACTGCTTATTAACTGCAACATTTGTCTCATTTGCCCCACTGTGGTTTGTTTTGATATTTTCTGGATATAAGACCACATAATAGGTTTGTATATGTGAACAAAACTGTTCAAACTGGATTTCATTTTTTTTTTTTTATGTTTAAGTAATTTCCCCCATCATATTATGTTTTCCAGGTTGTAAGCCAGAGGTTTCCCCAGAACAGCATTGGTGCAGTTGGAAGTGCCATGTTCCTCAGGTTCATTAATCCGGCCATTGTATCGCCATATGAGGCAGGGATATTGGATAAGAAGCCACCTCCGAGAATTGAACGTGGCTTGAAGTTAATGTCAAAGGTGAGGACTTTTTTTTTCTGTTTTTGATTTTCTTGTGTAGAGTTTCACGCATTACAAAAGGACTGGTGTCATAGATAGCACCATGTACTCGGAATTGTGTACAGACATTGGTAGTTTCTTGAGATGTCCTTAACAGTTGACACTGAATTTTTGTATAGCTGATATACAATTTTTTTTTTTTTTTTTAATACAATTTTATTCAAAGTATTGTGTAATTTGTACCCAGGTTTAGTTATTGTTGGATGCTTTTGAGACACAATATTATCAATGATCATTTTGTAATGCAGATTCTTCAAAGCATTGCCAATCACGTCTTGTTTACTAAAGAGGAGCACATGCGCCCTTTCAATGAATTTGTAAAAAGTAACTTTGATGCTGCAAGAAGGTAAGAAAACTGTACATTTTCAGCCTGACATTACACAGTTTATGGTGCCTTATTCTAGGCATGGCTAATTTTTGCTTTTTAAACACCAATAATACGTTTCATTGATCTCAAATCCTTACAGTTGTTCTGACCAGTTTCACTAGAAAACATATATAGTGTTTTTTTTTATGCCACATTAATGCTCTTTGTTTATTTTGCATTTTTGTACTCAAACGATCAAGAAATATTAAAATGGAAGACTGTCCTATAATTGATGTGGGGTTACAGATAAAAGCCCCAAACTTTAAAATGGAAAGCAGATTTGAATTGTAAAACCATTACTTTGTTGCTTGTTAAGAATCCCTGAAATAACAACATAGCTAACTGTTAATGGCAAGGACCAAAACTGACCAACAGCACTGTGTAGATGTATAATAATTGCAATGGCTTGGAGTTTGAGGTCAGAGTCTTATGCAGTCTGATCCTCAAGCATCAGTTGAGTGGGCATCTGCAATTGTAGGGACAGACTTTTGATACCCAGGCATTATAAAGGTAACTTTATAATGTCTGTGCAGTGTACAATGTAAATGCAATCCAGACCCTCTGTTGGCAGTGTAATTTCTCTGTATGAGTCACAGTACACTGCAATGTGTAGCATGAAACCATTTATTTATTTTTTTGTGCTATGAAATTTACATTTGCAAACATTTAACTATTTATCTCCTTAATTTTCACTAGCCTCTGGTTTTATATGCAAAGAATAAATGCCATTAAAATTTCCCACAAGGGATTCAGGAGCCATGCATGTGTCATTTGGAGACTTTTACAGTAAAAATGATTATTGTGTGTAAAGCCAAACACTTCACACAAACATATTATACAGACTGCACTAGTTTATCATAAGGTCTGCCATATACATGTGTGTTTTTTATTCTATTTTTATTTTGCTATTGCCTTAGGTTCTTTTTTGACATTGCAAATAACTGTCCTCCAAGTGATACAGTTAATCACAGCCTCTCCTTTATTACTGATGGGAATGTGCTTGCCTTACACCGGCTGCTTTGGAACAACCAGGAGAAGATTGGACAGTACCTTTCCAGTAACAGGTACAATAGTGCACATTTTGGAGTTTTCATATGAAATTAGTGGTTTTGTTTCACTACATTTGTGTACTTGGTACACCTATAATTTGCTTTCACAAAATCATTAGAGCCATGTTTCTTTTAGGGACCACAAAGCGGTAGGTAGGAGACCGTTTGACAAAATGGCAACTCTACTTGCTTATCTTGGGCCTCCAGAGCATAAGCCAGTGGCAGATACACATTGGTCAAGTCTAAATCTTACAAGTTCAAAATTTGAAGAATTTATGACTAGGTAATTCCAGCATCTTTATTCATTAGTAGTCAAGCTAATTTTTAAGTCTTGTGTATAGAATTATTGTTTACAATTTGTTTTCCTCGCTTCACTAGACATCAAGTGCATGAAAAAGAAGAATTTAAAGCATTAAAAACATTAAATATATTCTACCAAGCTGGGACGTCAAAGGCTGGAAATCCTGTTTTCTATTATATTGCAAGACGGTATGTAACATCACAACTATTTCTATGATATTTCATGGGCCAGTCTAATAAGTTTTGCGTAAAGCTTACTACAATGCCAATTTATCTCATTTGTGTCATAAATGGCTGCTAATAGCAAAACAATGGTGTATGATTTGTTTTTTACTTTGACTTTAGCTATAACACTACTCAGCCATCACAGGGACTCTTTCTATTTCTAGTTAAACCTTTGTCTGTAATGATTAACAGACTGATCTTGAGTTCTTTTAGACCATGCGGTTGGTATATGCAAACTTTATCAAGGGTCGATCATTATTGTGCCACTTGTTTTTACTACTTGTAGTGATGTAATTGTGTGCATAATATTTTGTGAACATATTGGACCTGTTAGATATAATTGTGCATTGTTTAAATAAATAATGGACAACAGATGGACCTAGGGTCCTGATGTTTGTCAGACTAGTTTGAAAATAATATAAAATGTAATGCTTGTTTCTTTTCTGCTGGCATGAAATTTACATAATTGTTCATCTATTTTGAAATATTAGAATTACATTTTTTTAAATTAATAGGTTGCCCTTTTAGATGGTTAGAGGATTGCATATTGTGATCACTGAGGCGTGTCAGGCTGTCCTTCACTGACTAATCAGTTACTTATTGCCGCTATAAATGCTTTAAATGCTTTTTGCAGGATAATTGAGTTTCTAGGAACATGTGCTCCATTGATAACCATAGTTAAGACATGTCAATCTAGGAGAGCAATTTGTGGAGGTGGTTTGTAGCAACAGCATTTTGTCAATTCAATCGTTAACGTTAAAAATATTTTTCAATCGTTTTACCCAGCAAAAGGTTTTCTATCGTTTTTTTAAACTCAGAACACTAGGACACTACCACAAGAATAATAGTAGTTAACAATCTTGCAAACTTTTATTTTTATGCAGTCCTATCACTAAGCTTTGGATAGATCCACAAACGCTGTGCTGTATTTTCCATTGTAATAACTCCCAATGACGCACTAAACTGGCTGTCACGTATTTTTGTAGAAGTCGAAGTAATTTATTCTCATTTTTAATATTTTAACAACTGGATTAGTCAGAAGACAGACTGCTGATATAAGTATATAAACATAGTAATCAAAAGTGCAAAGTGCCACTATGATACCACTCGCACAGGCACAGAAGGCAGGTGTTCACTGGAGCCCCTGATGGTGGTGACATACTTGGCTGAAGGATCTCGGCAGGTCACAGCGAAATGAATTGTTCAGCCTCCTATATACGATAGGTGAGTGTCTCTGCTAATCATTCAGCAGGGATCAAACAGTGATTTTCCCACTGAGAGTACTTCGATGTTCTGGCTGCTTAACAACCATTAACAGTGAGCATCCAGGCTGCCTAGAAACAACCAGTACCTCAGGCTGTGAGTCGCAGCGTGTGGCTCACACACACACAACGAAAGCATTCATGTCTGCCTAGCAGCCTAAACACGACTACTAGCCACCAGCGAAATACAGCCAGGATCTTAGGCTATGAGCTGATACATGCATAAGTAAGTAAGCTAGGCAAAACTAGATATATAGTGGTTTAAGAAGGCATGTCCTTTGTGAAGTTGTGCATTGTGTGTAATTTGTCACTGACACATGGTGCAAACCACCAACAAATAGTGACTGGACCTTGTCCACTATGTCTTCACCTAGACCTAACACATCTATTAATACAAAAAAATTCTTTAGAAAATTGCTAGTCTGTGAAACTGAAACTTGTGACATTAGGTCATATCTCAGTGCTGCCTAAACTAGATAGTTTTTTTTTCATGGTTTCTTAAACCTTTAAGTACACAGCTAGAATGAGATGTGTAAATTGTTGTGCTATTCACTCATTTTTCTATTATCTGTGTGGGGAAATTCAATGTGAGCCATGAGCATTTTGAGACACAAGGGCCCAGATCTAGAACAACATCCGCGAGCGCATTTACGCGAGACAGAGACGTGAAAATGCTATTTTGCATGTACTGCGCATGCACAGGGCAGATGTTACGACACGTAACTCAGAGCGTAAGGGCCCATCATGTGTCTTCAGCATAAGTACGAACAAAGGGGTGTGCCAGCCAAAAGGACACCCGTAATTACGCTTTGGAGGTGGGGTGAGGCATGTAAATCATACAGTATGGACGTGCTTAGGTGTGTAAGTATGTGCAGCCATTACGGCTGGAAAAGTTAAGGTAGGATTTGGAAAGCGTAAAAAAACACCAAAAGTACGTCCGGACGAGGGGAGTGTATAATAAATAGTAAATACGATACGCGTGGAAACGGAACAGGAACGTAGTTCTGGATCTACCCCAAGGGGAGTAACTGCATAGTCTAAGAGCGCCATTGACATCACGCCAGCATCACTTTCGCTCCCAGCAGTTTCTCCCATACTCCCCTTCGGGGGGGTTAGCAGAGGATTGGCTGCAGGGTAAAGTCCGCTTTCACCCTGCGAATAAACTACTACAACCATTTCTTCCCTATTCCTCAATTCCAATTTTCTGGTTGTCCTGTCAGTGAGCATCTGTATACATGACTGCATGTTTGCCATTTTTTTTATTTACTCCAACATTTATGTCCCAAAACCTATAGCAAAAGTCCTGAAGCCTACCAGTAGATACTTCATCTTAGGTGCATGATGATGTTGATGTTTTTTCCTGTGTTTCCTAAATTTTTTGTAATCTTTCATTTGTGGTTTTCTTTAAATGCAATATTTATGTTTACACCCCTCTGTTTAATTATTTTCTGCCACTTTAGATATTGGTTTGACTGCTCTGATTTAATTAATATAAGAGTCTTCAGTGGCAAACACAGGATTTTGAGAGGAGAGGGGGTTTTCCAATGCATGTAATACATGTGGGATAAATAAGCTCTACCCTATCCCGCCCATGCTCTGCTCCTGTCCCGCCCAAATTGTCATACCGCACTGGAGAAAAAATGTAGATAATAATAAAAAAAAAACAAAAAAAAACCTTCCTCCAGTGTAGTTTCAATAGTTTGATTTTGAATGTACACATCTAATAGCAACAGTAGAGCACATTACACAGTGGAACAGAGCTTGTGCCTGTGCATAGGCACTGTTAAATTTTTTGTGACCCATTCACCATCCCCCACCTGCTTCCCTTTTGCAGCACAGGCCATTACCATTATCTTCTAGGTCACTCTGCCCCACATGACCTCAAAGCCAGGCCCCTTTTGTGGCACCCGCAATGCTGTGCTCCTTATTAAAATTTTCTATTTGTGGGCATTTTTTTGTTTTGAATTTACAGTGTTGGTTTCTGGGCATCCAGAAACCCCCCTGGGTGCACCACTAGTCTTTATGGAATGCAGGGATTCATTTTTGTTATTGTCTAAGTACTACTGTATCTTTAAAAGAGTAAATGGCTTAAGCAAGAATGTCTGAAAGACAGTGTAATAAATATAATGTCTGAGCAATTATTAGTGGCTACTCTGGAACACTAATGTGGATTTTAAATGGACATTTTACTTGTTGAAGGTGAGTACTTTGGCTATTCTGTATTAACTTGTAATTTCTGTGGTGGTCCCCCATAACCAACGGATTAACAATTGAAATAGAGTAATGGAATAGGATAAATTTACTTTGTGTCTGTTTTAAACATAAATAAGCAACTTGCGGTCCTCCAAGCTGCCACTTGTGTTTATTTGGTTAAATATGTTTGAACGTATTATCAAAGACTAGCAATAATGTGCAGTAGTTTAAATGGTTGGATGGCTTCCATTCTGACAGTTGGGCATATCAGGATGCTTGTTGCACTAAGCTGCAAAATAAAATGTAAGTCTGAATGTCACAGATCTAGATTCTAGCCGCACAAACCTTAAAGCAGACATTTTTCAATTCTAGCAATCTGAAAACAACCCCTTTTAGGGAGTCTGGACCATATCCATTATGATCAATTGCACCTAAAAGCAATGTTAAACAGATTTTACAAATGAGGATTTTCTCAAAAATTGAAAACTTTACAAAAACCTATTCACTTATTAAATCTGATGATATGTAAAACCTGTTAATTAAAATTCCAAATATGACTGCTGGAATAATAACCAGGTAAAAGTTACATGTTTAAATGTTGATATAGAAGTGCATTCTACTCATCACTTGTGACTTTTCAGTCCTGGAGTAAGTCCCATGTCCATTGTGCTTTATAATTGTTTCACCGCCTCAATTTCTACTGCCTACGTAGAGATTTACAGATATTTATAATCAATTTTTTTTTATTATAAATCTGTCCTGAAAAGTCAATATAGTTCATTTCCTTAGATGCATTAATACCATGCAGTTGGATAAAACATTTAAGTATTTATTGCATTGATGCATTCCAGTACTTATTTGCAATTACATTCAAATGTTGCTGAGTTTAAATTTAATGCAAAGCTGGGTTTTCACACCTTATCTTTATCAATGTTGGAGCGCTACCTTCATTTCAGACTGATTAGAAAACTTGTAAGCATTCCCAATTTTTTACCATGATCACAACATACCATCACACAGTCCTGAAAAGGAGTACACACAAGCAAATGGCAAGACACATGTGTGTTTGTGCTTCTGTGGAAGGTGCATAGTTTAATAATCCTATTGTTGTAGCTGGTCTCACTGCAGATACAGTTGTGCTTGGTGCAAACAACTCCAGGCCATTGTTTGGTGTGCCCTTTTCAGTGCCCGGCGTATTACTGGACTCGTAGGTTTCGATTTCCACAATTTCATTTGAGTTGATGTGATTGTCCATTTCTGTTTCAAAGTTGCTGAAATCTATCTGGATCATTCCAGAACTGCCTTCAACAAATAATGCATCCTCTGTGCTGGAAAGTAAATGGTCTGTTGTATTGGAATGAGTTTCTGTTAAAACTTTTGGGTATTTTATATTCTTGTACCATTTGGTTTCTTGAACCTCTAGAAGGAATGAAGGAAATGTAGTAAGTAATGGAATGTCCTCAGTAGAGACCTTTTTCGGGGTTTCATATGTCACTGAATACAGCTCTGTATTGTGTTTAATAGTTTCATTGACACATGGATAGTCCATTACATTGTCTCTCTCTTCCACCCACTTCAGCAAATAGTTGATGGTATGCGTATCTTGACATGACCATGGGTTACCGTATAAGGTAATGTTTTTCAAATGAGTCAGATGGTCAAAAGCGTTGTTTGGTATATAGGAAAATTTGTTGTTGTGCAGGTACAATGTTTGAAGCTTGAACATTCTCACTAGTGTTCCTGGAAGGATTTGTATTAAACAATTAAATGACAAATCAATTAGTAGTATGTTACTGGGCATGTTAGTTGGGACTGTCCAGAGTTGGTTGTTACTTAGATTTAGAAATTGCAGGCTAATCAGTGTATTATTAATAAAAACTGTTCTTTGCAGGCTGTTCATGGAGACATCTAGAACCTTTAGATTCCACTGGTAAGCAGTGTCCAATTTATGAAGCACTTTGATACTGTTGTTTGCTGCATATAGTTCCCAAAGAGATCTGGGCAAATGAGAAGGGAGGTTCCTGAGCAAATTGTGGGAAAGGTCAAGGGATCTTAAGTTAGTGAACCGAGACAATTGATTATCTAAATCTGATAAGCTGTTGTCGGACAAGTTTAGGTGTGTGATATTGTCTTGGAGCCCATGTGGCAATGCAGTCAAACTTCTGCCTGAGCAATCTACATTTCTATTCTTTAAGTAGCAGGAACACTTCAAGGGGCAAAGACAAAAAATGTTTGGTACAGAACATAAAAGAATCAGAAATCCTGATGACAGCTTGAATTTGTATTCCATCCTTACCTGCAATTAAATTAACATGGGCACAAGGAATAATTTTCCATTAAATGATACAGTTATAAATATTTCTAAAGATTGTTGTTTTGTCAAATGGCACTTTCATTTACTTTGCACAGAAAATATACTTTAAGACAAAATGCTTTAAAGGATGTAGAATGCATTTTGTGTTTAAAAGAAATATCTGTTACAATACGTAAGCTGGCCATATAAATATGCATATAGTCCTTGTTCAGTTCATTGAAGCTTATACAATCCATAAATGTTCTACCTTGCTGCATATTTCCCTTTTAGATGCTACTGCTGTGAAACACAGGCTTCTAGAGTTACTGCAGCAAAGGGGGAAAAAATTGCATGCACATAACATCCTATGACCTCTTATTTTTTAAGTCATAAATAAGACTTACCACTTTGTTTTCTCATCCAGAATCAATACATAGCCAATGAAGCGTTAGCTATTAGCTGGTGGGCATTATTCCAGCTCTTTTAGTTTCTTGCTCTTGGTCGGTTTGCTTATTTCTAGCAGCTGCATTGTGCTGCTATGAGCAGGACCTCTGCAACCATCTGATCAGCTATTCGAAGGACTGCAGAGCTGCTGAGATAGATACTAGTGCTGAGTCAAGTTTTATTGGGAACATTGCATAACCAATCAGGCAGACAGTCTAGTTTCAGTCAAGTCTGATTTAATATAATAGCAAGGTTTGGGGGGAGGGAAAAAAATACCTAGTTTATAGTCACACTGTTTTAAAGACTGCAGAGCCTTATTTTCAAATAATAAACATTAATGCAATACTAATACTTAGCACATAAATGAATAAATAAACACTGTTTTCTTATGTCTAAATAGCATGCTGTGCTTCTTGCTGATGAGGTGCATACATTTAAATTTAGTGAAAAGCCACTGTGCCTTTACTTTTTGCATTCATGTAATATGTCTAACTTCTTTCCTCCAGTATAACTGATCATTTTTGAAAGCTGATCACGCTAACCTAAAATAGATTTTAGTAGGAGATAATATACATCCTGGCGATGTTTGCTTTTCTACAAAAAACATATGTATTTGCCATTTATGATCTTACTTTTGAATCGCGTCATCCATAGCTTGGCAAATACTTTACCAATACATTACATTAAGAAAACAATAGCCCTAGGTGTGTACAATCCTTTGTAATGAGTTCCTTTATAAGTAATCTGGTGGCGGCGGCGGCAAAGGCTGATCATCAAATATGTTGTTGTTTAAATTGATTTCACTAATGGAACAACTTGATTGATTAAATGTGAGTAGGGTGTCATCTTCATTTGAGGGGGAGAAGGGTGGTGGAAAAAATTGCGAGGGCTGTTCTAAATCTGGCAGAAAATCGTCAAATGGTGGGGGTGGTGGAAGCTCCTGACATATCTGTGGTGGAGGTGTTTGGATGTTCTCTTTATTTGATTTATTTTCAGGCAGGCACTTATATGATGACTGGCTTAGTGGGTTACTTTCGGCTGAACCAGTTGCTTTTCTCTCTGTTGTGTCTTTATCTAAATCTTCGTCATTTGAAGTTTGTGACTCATTAGGTAGTATTGGGTTTGGGGTAAGGCTTGGTAGTTGCATTTTGCCAAGGATGCATTCATTCATTTGGAAATTGCCATTATCATAGTTATTTCCTTCTGCCAATGGTGATGGTCCTGCCCAGTTCTGGTCAGCTGTATTTGACTTTTTAAGAAACTTACATAAGAGGATGCCCGCTATTACTAGTAGCATAAGTATTAAAATTGCTCCAATAAGTAAAGCCGCAAGCCAGATGTAATTGTTTTTTTCCACTGCTTGCCCATCATACTTTAACTCTTGTTCTTTGTCCATATTGTTTGAATGAACCACCTATGAAAATAAAATTAAGGAATTACACTTAAAAACAAGACAAAAAAAATGATTCCGCTTTATTCTTGTTTTTAAGTGTTTCAGTAACTGAGGTCTCAAATACAAATATCAGATATGATAGGGGCTAGAATAATCTGCATCTAGCGCACAATTGATGGAAAGTTGATTCAGAAAACTGTAACATGTTGATTTCTAACTGCTATAGTGCTGGTTTAAGTAGAATCATTTTTGCATACCACAGGATAGAGCAATAATAGCAGAAATAACAGAAATAATTTTTTGAGAATCACCACTGATCTGCATCCTATGACTTATACTCTCAGCTGTGTATAAATAACATTCTTTTGTTTATCAAAATTCAAATACTTGTGTACACACACTCTAACCCACACACTCTAACCCACACACTCACACACAGACACACACACTAGCCCACACAGGCAAGAGACTCTGCAGCTGTTTTCTTAAGATCTTCTCTATTCTATATATGTCTTAATATTTACTAATAATTGCACAAAATAAACTTATCAAGTTATAAAATATTAATTTAAGGTAACCTATTATTTTGAATTTTGACAGTTATTTTTTACATTTTGCTTACCAGTTTTAACTTCTGAACTTCTTCTCTTCTGTCTATGTAAAACTAAGTGGAAATGAAAAAGTCAATACTAAAGTTTTGTTATGTACAAACCGCATAAACAAGGAAGTAAAAAAACAAAAACAAAAAAAGGAAGTGTGATTATGGGAAATGTGTTAAAACATATTATAAATGCTCATATTAAAAAAAAAAAAAAAAGTTTTGAATTTAACAGGGTGCTTCACATGATTTCAGACATAATAATAGATTGAGAGGCTCCTCAAATGCTCACAGTTCACACAAAATGTATTGGTTATTTGTGCAATACATAGTGAAATAGTAAGAATCAATCTATGTACACTCTACATATGTTCAAACTTTAGCCTCTGATCTCACTATACCTTAGCCCAGAAGCCTTAGTGAGCAGAAACTTGCACATGCTGTGATGGTGTAACTTAAGCTGCAATAAGGCTATAACCCACCAGGTTTTTGTGCATAAAACATAGGGACAATGAATGTCCTTTTGCTAAGTAAAAGCGGGTGTTACCAGGGTTGCCTCACCGTTGCAAAGAAATTTGATTGCTTCAATATTGCAGAAAAAGTTGCTACCACTTTGCTCCCTACCTAATGATTTAAACACAATGGCCATCAGATCTTATGTAGTTATGTGTATAGTTGTCCTAAACAGTTGCATTAGATTTTGACTAATTTATGAATGTTAATGTAATTATTTATTCCAGATAGTTGTACAATCTGATTGATAGACTTGTCAATAAAGGTAACTGCGTTAATATATAATGTAGGAAACACTAGGCTTAACTAAGGGTTTGGAATATATAAATGTATAGATTTAAACAGTGTTAATAATCTCTTAATTGTGTGCTTCATTTTCTCAACCACATCATCAGACTTGTTTCTGGCCATTTTTTGGTTGTTGCCAGTAATCTGATATAGCGTACACTGTACGATAATTTGTCCAATCCAACATATTGGGCCCGATTTAATTTGCAGCAATGACTGGAAAAAGCTTGCGATGTGCTTTTTCCAGTCATTTACGGTAGCAAAAGTTTGCTGATTTTTATAAACAACCTCTATAAGGCGCGCAAAAAAGTCCCCAAATAAAAATGAGTGGAATTGGCTTTGCACAGCAAATAACACCAGTTCAAAGCTAATTGAATTGGGCCCATTGTGTACTTTATAACTAGATTAAGAGACAAGCAGTAATTACTTGCTTATGAAGTTTCTTTTGCCAGTAGAATAGGAATTTCTTACTTTATAATGTTTACAAATAAGTTAATAAAATTGTAAGATATTTTCTGTGACTTTAATAGGAGACATTATGGGTTTGAATCAAAACAATGGGTCTTATCCAGATTTACTTTGAAATTCCCTACGTAGCCTCTGCAACGTCACTCCCCCTTTTCTTCTATGTGCGTATAGGGAGTCTATGTCCTGGGGGATACCTTAATTAATCTGCACGCATCTCTATGCTTGCATAATAAAGGATGATATGTAAGGGCTAAACCCAGCCCTTACTGTACAATTTGAATGCCTAACACCACCCACCATGCACTGTATCATAAACATTTTGGGTGGCCCTGCCCCCATGCGGCTGCGTTCCAATATGGTAATATTGGTGCTGCACATACACTACCAATATTCACCTGACTTCCGTACCTAGAGTACATCAGCTGGATTTCTTAAATGAGAATCCAACCCAGTGTATGTGTTTGGCATATTTCAGAAAGGATTGTTTCTCTCCTTCAGACTAGAACATAAACCATACATCCCAAGTGTTAATATTCCAGCAGGACAGTCCTTATTCCAGGAGACTGTCCTGTCCGCTTTACAACTTGTCCCAAGAAGACAATAGGAGGGGAGAAAACATCAAAAGTAAGTAAGAGAAAATGAATAATAATAATAATAATAAGGCAGGACATAAGAAGGGGCAAACATGGAGGCTGGCCATAATGATAAGGGGCAGACATAGAGGCTGGCTGTAATAATAAGGGGCAGACATGGAGGCTGAACATAATAATATGGGGCAAACTTAGAGGCTGGACAAATAATAAAGGGGCTAACATATAATAGGGACACACATTTAATAAAGGGGCAGACATATGGAGGATGAACATATAAAAAGGGCATACATATGGATGGCTAGACATATAAACAGGGGCAGAGAGATATATATATTTACGTTATTTGATTTGATTTTATAACCTTCCTAATTTTACTGATCAATGATGGAACGTCAGAAACGTCATTCGGACTTTCAGTTTTTGGTCAATATATATATATATATATATATATATATATATATATATATATATTATTGGCTAGATGTGCATTCCAAATAACTACCTACTTTCTGTCTTTTTGTGTATATATTTGAGTATGGAATAGCACCTCCTATTTATATGGTATTTAAAGTCCCATGGTTCATTAATTATTATCAATGTACTTCAAAATGAGTGTACAATTTCTTGCCTTTGATACAAAGGACCAACCGGACACATGGATGGCTGGGTACGTACATGGAGGACACAGGATAGGTGGAAAGGATGGCTGTAGGCATACATGGGGTGGATAGGATGGCTGGGTTAAACAAGGACATGTGTCGATACAGACACAACACGTGCAATGTGTCCTATATACAGTCTTCCCTTTATCCGAGGATGGGACAAGGTGTTATAAGAATGATTTTATAGTGTGTGTGCTGGAATATTTTGCACTGCATATCACCCTCTCAGCAGGATATAAATGTTCACTTATATTTTAATACTCTGAAAGCTGTCATATATTGGAGGCAAACCATTGTTAAATATAGTAAAGTAGTGGCAATGTCAGATGTGACACAGGGCTTCAGCCATAAAAAAGACGCCTTCAAGCTCATTCTTCTCATTTCCAGAGTCTGTGATAACATACAATGTAACTAAAGCAGAGGATTTATTCATGGGATATTTAATGGAACATAATATTTCAAGTGTTAGCAGTGATCATGTGAAGCACTTAAAAATAATTGCTGAAAACTATGGATGTGCAGCTACAAAAACTACAGATTACATTCAAATATGTTTCGCATAAAATGTCTAAGCTATACACCTTTAATCAGGATTTCAAAAAGTGGGAAGGTCCACCACATATGGATGCGACCATTGTTAGGCTATCCCGTATGACTACTCTTCCCTAGAAGATGTTAATGTGTTCAGAGACACGACGGAAATGAAAATAGAAGTGGGACTTAAGAATCAACATTCAATTGCAGGAGCTGCAATAAAACCTGCGGCAGCAGCGGCAATTACTGCAAGAGTGCTAAGGGGATTGTGCAACAACCTAAAGAATAGTGTACTTGATGGCATCAAGCGTTCCGAATTATTAAAGCTTACACAAGATATGCAACTTGCTGTAGAATTTATTTGCGAAGTCTCAGTGGATTTGTTGAGATTAGCAGCAAGATCCAGAGCAACAGCAGCAGTGGTAAGAAGGGTGTTGTGGGCAGCAGACACTCAATCAAAAACCAAACTTTTTCACACTTCCTTTTCAAGGATTTATTCGGGAAAAAGCTAGATGAAAAATCTTCAGTAGGCAAGTTAAGCTTGCTCCTGCAAGACAGAGAACAAAGAAGAGGTTCCTCTAACAAATGGTTTAAATAAAACTAATGAATTTAGAGAACCCTGGTCCTACAGACCAGGAAGGAACTTCAGGAGAAGTCAGTGGTCAACGACCAGGTCTAATTTTCGCTCCCGAAGAGGCAAGAATGATTGGGCTAGTCTGTAGGGGGCAAACTATCCGATTTTAGCATAGAGGGGCAAAATTCAACATTGGACGAATGTGTCAGAGGAATTGTCAATCAAGCTTACAAAATAGAGTTTATGAACCATCCAGGAGATTTTTTTTTTTTTTCTGCAGTCCCAAGTTCCTCAGGTAGAAGAGGAGTGTGAAGCTCTCCGATCAAACTTGCAAGTTATGACTCAACAAAGAGTGAAGTTCTAGATATTAAAAAGTTCCAAGGGTTTTATTCAAGGTTCTTTGTGGTGCGCAAAAGAATAGAACCATTCTGGATCTCAGGTGTGTGAACAATACTTATGACAACATCCTTGTAGCTGCATTTTCAAGAGATCCAGCTATAGTCATGCTCAGAGAGTGTTGGAAACTTAGATGGATTATAAACAAATAAAAAAGCTATTTGGTGCCAGCTCAAAGAACTAATTAATAGACACAGTAAACATGAAACTGTTATTGTCACAAGACAGTATAGAGAATATATCAAGAGAGTTTGTGCACAGGTGGGGAAAAAAGGTGGACCTCAGCAAGAAATTACCTAAAATTCCTAGGCAATAGACATTGTGAAACAAGCAAGATTACAGATGAGAGGTTTTCAAAGGAATTTTCTGAGGTAATGGTGCAAAGATTAAAAAGACCTGACAGAAAGGATAATGCATTCAAGAACCGCAAAATAAAGACCTACTATGATGGTCAAATATGTGTAAACTAAGTGAAGGCAAGACCTTTTCGTATGAATCAACCAGTGGTAATTAGAACAGATGCCAGTGCGCTAGGCTGGGCATCCACATACGAGGGTCAGTTAGCAGAAGTACCCTAGGACTTGGGAACAAGCAACTTACATTTAAATATCAGAGAATGCAGGGCAGTTCTACAGGCATGCTTCAGAACAAATTAGTGCAACGAGATGTTCTGGTCATGTCCGACAACAAGGCAGTGGTTTCGTGTAACAAACAGGGAAGCACAAGAAGCAGGACTTTGATGCAAGAAGTCAGGAAAGTTCTAGAGTGGGCGGAGCGATTTATCACAAATATTTTTGCAGTCTACGTAGCTGGAAAAGAAAACTGCGATGCGGATTTTCTAAGCAGGCACACACCTCCCAGGGGAGTGGGAGCTGGACAAAAACTTTCAGATAGATAGTAGAGATATGGGGCACAACAGAAATGGATTTAATGGCAACAAGAAAGAATGCACAAGTTCCAAATTTCTTTTCTAGGGACAGATGCTTGATCGGTTCGCTGTAATTTCCGGTTAGTGTATGTGTTCCCCCCCCCTATTCCACTAATTCTCAGGCTTCTAAACAAATTAGAGGAGTAAGGCACCATGGTGATAGTCTTGCCCTACTGGCCCAGGAGGCCATGGTTTCCCAAGGTGCTGCATCTGTTGATCGACAGGCCTTAGAAATTGACTGTGTTGAAGAAACTACTAAAACAGGTCTATAAAGAAGTTTGTGTATTAGTCCAGAGAAATGGGACAGGAACTTTGGAGCATACCTGTAATTTTAGGTTTCTTGCAGGCTGGCCTTGATAAAGGGTTGAGGCAAGTAATTAATATATATCATGAGTAGACATAGGATTATATGCACTATCAAAATGCAAAAATATGCATGCAAATATGCACTAAAAAAGGTGAAATATTCACATCAAAATACTATTTATTATTAGAATTAACGTTTATTTTCACAATATATTTATATATATCAAAGGCAAAACTTAAAACATATGTGTTTGCACCGTTTTGAACTTTTAGGGGCAGATTCAGAGTTGTGAATTATATTTGATACAGTTTGCAGTTAAAAGAAATGTTTTATTGTATATACATATGGAAAACTTTTATTTTCTTTTAACTACAATATGGAATATACACTGCATTTTTTTAAACTAGTGGACAGTTGCTATCATTATATTTTTAAAGACTTTTATCTTTAAATGCAACATCTAATTTACCTGATGCTTGTACAATAAATAATCATTATCCCTAAGAGGGAGGAAAGTTAAGCAGGTTGTCAGGTGATGCAAAAAAAACCAAAAACAATTAATTTTGACTTTCTTATTCCATGAACTTTAACCTTAAGTTATTCCTTTTAATGTTAATATGCCATGTGCACTTTAGTCAATGGAGATCATACCACTGCGGGGGGGGCACAGAACTACAGGTCTCCCTCCGTCTCCTCTGAATGAGTATGTCACTGGGCAGGCTCCAGTGGCGTTGTCCAGCTGCAGATATCCGAGTGGTCTCTCCGGAGGAAGAGAGAGGGGTAGGCCCGAAGCCTAAGGTGCACCGCGGGAGAAGGCCTCGCTCCCTGGGCGGGGAGAGAATGCTGCCGGAGGTCCGTGGACACTGCAGGGGGCAGCACAGGGCCAAGTAGGGAAGCAGGAAGGGTATTTGGGTAGTTGGAGTGCTGGTGTAGGACGAAAAGGAAAATTTAGAAAGACTGCATAAGTTAGACCTAGTTAGAATTCCTCAGTTATATCTAGACAGGACAGCAGCTTTTAGAAAATATAAACAACTGTTTATCTTTATGGAATGGAGAAATAGAGTTAGCAGCCTCAAAGCCTTCTATTGTGAGGTGGATCAGATGTTGCATTATTGAGGCTTATAAGATAAGAGGTGTAAAACCCCATAAGGGTTTAAAGGCACATTCAACAAGAGGAATGGTGGCATCATCGGCAGAGAGAATCCGCTACAATAGAAGAAATATGCAAGACGCCAGCCCATACATTTTCAAGGCATTATAGATTGGATATGGAGTCTTCAGTGGACACCAAGTTCTGGATGAGACTCCTTAGTGCGGTCAATATAATTATCATTTATTTTAGTTCTGAGTATTAGTAAGCCCACCCAGTGTATTAACTGCTTGGGTACTATGCCTTAGTGGTGCTTCTATGGGGAGGAAAATGAAATTACAGATTTTTACCTGTAAATGTGGTTTCATTTAGTCCTCCATGGCAGCACTTGAATCCCCATCCTAGTATGGTAGAATTTCTGTTGGTGTATAAACCATTATGTTTATGTTGAGCTTATGAAGTTAGAAGATTCAGGAGGAACATGGAAACATAGAAAGTGACGGCAGATAAGTCACACAGCCCATCTAGTTTGCCCAGTTGTTTAAAACTATACTGGCCCTACACTCTATTTACCCTCAATTTAGTTTGAGATTTAGGATATTATATATAATGGAAGGGGATGGACGTTTATATACCCTGGGTCGTCTTTTCTTTCCTGTGTGACACCAAGTGTGGGAAGATAACCCATTAGTGGTGCTGCCATGGAGGAGTAGATGAAACCACATTAACAGGAAATAAACTGTAATTTCTAACATGGTGTCACCAATGGCAGCGTTCTCCTAACGAAACAAGCAAAATCTGAAATTTATGTTAGCTTATCCAGCAGAAGGGAACCCACTCCTGGTCCAAGTGGTGAAGTAGATTCCCTAGATATAGAAATCGTTGAGTAAACATAAAATTTTTTGTTTAGTTATACAGCAGGATAATTTGTGACACTATTCATTCTATATGTTAATGTCTTATGTTTTCTTAAATTTATAAAAAGTATTTAGTGTGTTGCAGTGTGTACAGCATAATATTTGATTAGGCACAGTTCATATATTTAAGACCTCACAAACCATTTAATTTTTTTTTATTTTAACTTTTTATTTAATTTTTTGAAATTTTAACACAATTATCCATAAGGCACAAACGATTGGAAAATAAATATAAGCAAATAGAGTTGTAATAATCCGGTATCTACCTTGTCAAGATATATAGATGCACATTTTCCCAAACATCTGTATGGGCATGTTATAATACCAGGTTATGAGATTTACATTTCGCAAAAGCAGTATAACATAAAATATAAACTATTTACAATAAACCTGGTCTGGCCTGTCCGGATGGTCCAGATAATTCTCACTCCTGAGAGGAGGGGGTGGAAATTAATCAGCTGAGCAATATCACAATCCTTTTTAACAGTATTCTACACAAAGTACTAGACCCACCTTCTGGACGGTGCAAAACACACACACACTTTCTCCAGACATGCCCACTGGGCTGTACAAAACACCCCCTCTAACATGCCGTGAAATTGTCCCTTTTTCTGATTCTCAGATGTTGGGATTTATGCAGAAATCATTCTTTCTATCCTGTGTATCAATAATCAGGAAAGAATTTTAAGCTGTACAGGTTAATATATAAAGAAAAAATTATAGGGGTGCTACCCTCTTGATTTTTAAATTGCAATCCAATACGAAACTTTTCCAAAGAGAAGGAAAAATCTTATACAGGGGCACAACCCAAAAAAATTATTATAACCCCAATAACATTTACGGTATATTTCCAAATTTTATAAAATCAACTTTTATTTCATACATTTTTAAAAAACATTTTATAAAAAGTGAAGAAACACCTTCCAGCGAAAATATGTAGGTATAAGACTGTCCTAACAAAGTAGCAAAATAGTATCAAATGATAGTGCCAGTCATATAGTAAACAACATCACAGAATCTCTCAAAGGTGACACCTCCCCCCTTGACATAGATCTGCACAACGCGTGTCGAGACTTTCATCATCTGTGCAGCTCCCGTGTGCACCGGGATCTGCTTGCCTCTCTGTCCTTTCGTGAGCCTCAGCCTGTATTATTAGACCAGGTTAGTGTAGGTCTTGTTACGTGCCCATGAGTGGGCGAAGTGCAGCCATGAGGCTACTAGTCTCTGCATTTATTAGGGACAGACATCGGATCTTAGCGCAGGTTTCCCTATTATTTCAGCTCTCTATGCTCACGCTCTGTAGTATTCCTCATATTGCCTTTTTTATTTGGTGCCTCATTCACTATTGTTACCTAGTGACATGTTTACCCTATGTGATTTCATTCATTTGGCTGATCTTCTTTCAGAGATCTGTGATGTTGTTTACTATATGACTGGCACTATTATTTGATACTAAGTTGCTACTTTGTTAGGACAGTCTTATACCTACATATTTTTGCACTTTTTAATAAATGTTTTTTTTTTATTGTATAAAATTAAAGTTGATTTTATAAAATTTGCAAACATGAATGTTATTGGGTTTATAATCATTTTGTTGGGTTGTGCACCTGTAAGATTTCCCCTTTTTGCCCTACTCTTTGGAAAATTTTGGTATCCTGTATATCGGCAGTATTACAATTGATGGAAATTTTTATTTAATGTTCCTATACCTTTTTATCATAACATGATTGCAAAACTTTAAGAACATTTGGCATTTATTTGCTTTATTGGTAGCTTAAAATGACATATCAACAAAAAATCTCATGGTTTTAGCTGTAAATTTTAGTCTTTGTGGTTTAGGCCTTAGTTTTTAATGAATTTAAGCCTCAAATGATGCACAGTGGTCATATAACTGGCATTAATGGTTGCTTAAAATAAAGTTGCTGATTATTATATTAACCTGTACTGAAATTAGATTTGGGGCCTAACATTTTTGGTGACACTGCATTTCTTGTGTTTCACTACAGGTACTTGTCAAAGTGCTAATATTTGACATACAGCTGCATGTTTATTCTCTTTACTGCGAGGGTCATTGCTACGGAATCAGTGTATTTGATCATGGCAAAATTATCACTTTCTGCCTTAAACACAACTATATTGACATATACAGTTTATTTTTCATAACACATGTATTATTTTTTTCAAAACCAGTTTGCAGAGAATTATGTTTAAAAAAATAAAATAAAATAAGTTAGATCTCTACTGTGGATATAGTTGTCAGGATTTCATTGTTTTTAATGTCTGCTGTTGGTCTAGAATTTTTTAGTTCTAGGGATGCCATGAGCTTGTTTTTCTCATTGTTAGAGGAATTGTCAGTGTATCCCAAGGCAATATCATCCATGGTTTCATTGGTTTCCTGAGGCTTTTTCTGCAGTGTTTCCATTCCTGATGGCCATAGCATACTTGATGCACTTAGAAAGTCTCCATTACTTCTGGCCTGGCGCTTTGATTGTGTTAGTTTTCTTTTAAGACTGGACACTTTATTTGCTAGTGCCACTGTGCATATGATTAACACAGCACAAATAATCACTAGCACAGCTATTATAATGATGCATATAAGTATCCCAGTCTTGTGTTTGTCTTCTTTCAATGTACAGCTTGTGCTGGGAGTTAAGGTTTGTATCTTGTGAGGTTGAGTACTTGTTAGTCTATCTGTTTCGGTTTTTGTGGTCGATAGTGCCACTCTAGTGTATGTTTTTAGCATTGTAGGTTTACTTGTACTTGAATCCTGCTTTATTAGCTGATGTGGTGTTTTAAATGGGGTCGTAGAGTTTTCTTCACCAAATGAATTGTTTGGAACATCCGATGTGTTTTTTCTGCGTGTAGAAATTGTGTAATTTTTAAGGCCAATGAAATCCGTGTGGCTTTCTTCTGCTTTACAACTGAAGGAAATGAGCAGTATCACAAGATGCAGAGAAAACCACATTGTCTTTTTCAGTGTATTGGAAGCTGTAGATTATCTGCAGAAAAAGATAACATTGTCATTGTTTTACTACATTTCAAAAATATAGCACAATAATGTTGTGATGGGTAATATATTACTATATAACTTCAGTGGAGCGATTTCTTTTGAAGTATGTAGTAAATAGAGAAAGAACTTGTTTAGATTTCCTGTCACAACCTCATTGTGTATGTAACATGACATTTAGACCTTGCATCACAGGTTTTGTCTACCTCTTTTATTTTTTCTTGTTAAATTTGTTTTGTCATTTGATCAGCTTTTCTGGGGGTATTTCCACACGTATTTACTTACATATTTTATATTTTTGTAAAATTTAAACAGCTATGATTATCTATTTTGTAAATATGCTTTTTACTGGCCAGTTATGTCTACATTTATATTTGTGTGTAATGCATTGCTAGCATTAGGTGTGTTTTAGTAGCTGGTACTAAAATTAACACGCTCAGATTTGCTTCACTCACCGCACACTTAAATCTAGATACACACTTGTACACTGGCTGAAAATTGTGCAACATGTGCACACTGCCATACTTTGATCAGGTTGTCAGACTGTGTGTTCATTCTTATCCTTTCTGCACAGTGGCAGTTAAATCTGCTGTATAATCCTAGTAATGCTATTAAAGAGAGCCTGTATTACTGAACCGTTTTGGCAGCATTCCGACAAATCGGTCCGGCATCCACACTATAGGTTTCAGGTTAATCGGATGTTTAGTAGTGTAATGTGTACCCAGCTTAACTCATCATAATCCCCACAGCCTCACTCTGTAACATTTGCATTTAGGTTTTCTAACGTGTGGCTCTGTTTTGTTTTCCCCACTTTTCAACTCCTCCACATTCACGTACCTTAATGTTCTGTTGAGATCCAATCAAATGTCTCAATAGGGCCAACTCAGCATACCTTGGGATGTTTACTTGTGTCTGAAATCTTTGTGTTCTGAAAAACATAAAATTTTCTTGCTGCTATTTCTTTGACAAAAACCACAGAAATGACAGATTTCCTGTTTTGCTTTTGCACATGCTCACTTTGACCAAGAAAAAAAAGAATTTACCATATTACTCATGTGTATGGTGCAGTCATAAAGTCTGAGTAAAGTTCTACAACAGTTTTATCCTTATACAGCTGGCAGAGGTGATTAGATTATATGGAGTGTCTGAACACTCTAGAGTAAATAAGTGTGAGGCACAAATAAATGAAACCTGCCTTAACAGACACATGATCTTTATGGCTGATAACATTCTCAGTGTGCTGGACAAGATGTTAGTTTTTATATCATTAGTTGTAGTATTAACATTATAGGGTTTATTTTTATACCATTATCAAAGCTCTAACATGTAGTTTTATGTATTTCATTGTTTTGTTTTTTTAATGGTGAGTGAGTGTAATTTCTCTTTTACATCTCCAATGCTTCTTTAAGATATATCTCTACTACAGAAAGCATTTGAAGAAGTTGAACTAGGGCTTGTTCAAATGATTGTATATGGTAACTTTCCATGGCCTTGAAAACTGGCATGTTCATATCCAGGTAGCTTGGCTGCTAGTCATAGTCTCAGATGCTTCATACCTGTATGTCGTCTCTAATTTTGCTGGCTATGCTCACTATTATTTCTGTGCACCTTTCACACTATAGTAGGGTCCATTTGATATTCCCCTCGCACAGCACCCTAGCTGTAATTCTTAAGTCTTGCCATGTTTCCCTGGAGTTTTCAGAAATTGACATTGAGGCAGGAGTACCACAATAGGAGAGATGGGGGTCCACTTTGATGGAAAGGATTGGATATTAGTAGAAAATGACATCTTGGCATGCAGTCACTTGGGGAAGACTCGTGACACATTTGACACCAAAAACATGAGGGAAATGTCCTTTGAACCTAAGGACAATAGCTTTTTTCTGTCATGGAATGCTTCAGTCTTTTTCCTAAATAGGCACAGTGTACATTGTACTTCCCATTTAGGAATCATTGATGCAGATTACATATAATATATTAAAATGTTTTCATGTGCACGCAAATGCATTGGAAATGCCACTTATATATTTTCTTATGCTTTCTACAGGTTCAAGACTGGTCAAATAAATGGTGATTTATTGATCTACCATGTTCTACTGACTTTAAAGCCATACTATGCCAAGCCATATGAGATAGTGGTAGATCTCACTCATGCTGGGCCCAGCAATCGCTTCAAGACAGATTTCCTTTCAAAATGGTTTGTGGTTTTCCCTGGCTTTGCTTATGAGAATGTAACAGCAGTCTATATCTACAACTGTAATTCCTGGGTAAGGGAATATACAAAGTACCATGAAAGACTTTTAACTGGTTTGAAAGGCAGCAAGAGACTCATTTTTATTGATCCATCTGGAAAGTTAGCTGAGCACATAGAACATGACCAGCAGAAACTCCCAGCTGCCACACTTGCTTTGGAAGAGGACCTGAAGCTGTTCCATAATGCACTTAAACTGGCCCACAAAGATACCAAGGTGTCTATAAAAGTAAGTAGCTCTTTCTTTTTCTTTATATATTTATTTATGTATATAATTTATGTGTAAGAGATCTACATTGCTATGGGTATGATTGCATCTGTTTCAGAATACATTATACAGACTAGTTCAACCTTTGGTGACTTATAATTTAGAATTTGGGGGCATTGAGCTTTTTTTATGTGATTAGTGCAAGGCAGTTTTCGAGGGGGTTTAGACGGGAATCTTTGAGTGCGACTTACTAAACTTTGTAAGTAATTTCTTAAGTTAGCAGCACGGAATAAGGATTGTTTGATGTCTGTTGTCCTATACAGGATTCAGTAACAATATTCTTTTTAATTATTTTTTTGTTGTAGGTTGGTTCTACAGCTGTCCAGGTCACTTCAGCAGAGAGGACGCGGGTTCTGGGGCAGTCTGTGTTTCTCAATGATATTTACTATGCCTCGGAGATTGAAGAAATCTGCTTAGTGGATGAAAATCAATTTACGCTAACTATCGCCAACCAAGGAACGCCACTCACGTTCATGCACCAGGAGTGTGAAGCCATTGTCCAATCTATCATTCATATACGGACTCGATGGGAACTGTCACAACCAGATTCCATCCCCCAACACACTAAGATCCGTCCAAAGGATGTTCCAGGAACACTACTTAACATTGCATTGCTCAACCTAGGGAGTTCTGATCCAAGTCTACGGTAGACATTAATCTATTTCAACATGCTTTACTATTAATTACTTGCAAAGTGCATCTATAATGTATTTCTTGCAGGTTTTTTTTTATTATATAGACCATATCTTAATAATTTTAAGGAACCAATACTTAATGCATATTGTAAAATAAGATTTCTTTGAGATAGTACTTTGTATGAATTATAACTATAGCAGTATTCCTTTTTGTTTTCAATTCCCAAATAGATTATTTGCCATACCTATGCATGTAAAAACTTAGACAACACATGCAAAATGGATGACACGATTAGTGGGGTTCATAAGTATCACTCTCCTCAAAAAAATATTCTAGGAAATTTATTTTTTTCTACACTTCAGTGTGTTGCCTTTTCTTGCTGTTCACTTACCATATTGCCTGCTCTTAATGTCCTTTACTTCCTTTGCTTGCCCAGATGAACTTCCTTGTTTTCTTACAGCTCTCATAATCACTATTATTATTATTAACGTTTTAAGGCGCCACACAGTATATGCAGCTCCTTACAAAGTCAATAGTTACATACATAGCACAACTTAACAGATGGTACAAATTCATGTAAAAAAGAAAAACAATTCAAGTACAATGCAAAAATAGCAGAACAAAATGTATGGAAAATAAATATGCAGTATATGTGTGTAGGAGCAGATGAATAAGGAGAGAGACAGTAGAGAGAAAAGGTGGGAATTGAGGACAAGGTAGAGGGGCGATGAGGGGCTGAACTAACAGGAGACACAGGAATGAAGATGGGGAGGGCAGGTAAGCTTAGGCGGAGGAATGGTAGGCTAGCCTGAAGTAGTGTTTGAAGGATTGGAGGGTGTTCAATTACCTGATTGTTGTGGTAGGTTGTTCCAGAGGGGCGGCTCGGGAGAATTCTTAAAAGAAGGAGTGAGAGGTAGTTATCAGGTTGGAGTTGAGACACCGGTCACAAGCAGAGGTTAGGGGTCGGGAAGGAGTGTGGATAGAGATAAGGGAGGAGAGGAGGTCCTTATAGGTTGTAGTGAGGATCTTGGAAGCAAGTGTAGAGATAGACAGAGAGTGGAGGTGGAGGCAGTGCTCCTCAATCCTAAAATTTTCTTGCCATTGAACTTTAGTTTGCTATCTTCTTTAATCTTTCTGCTCCAGTCTTCAGGACTTTTTTTGGGGGTTGCAGTCTGCAGAACAAAAGTTCAGTTTTTTAAAGACAGGCAGCTGAACGTTTATTTTCCGGTTAACTTTCTTTAATGAATTTGTAAGCATGCTGAATTTATTTTTCGGCATACTTACCCATTCATTATTCGGAAAACGCCGAAGCAGTTGCAGCGCCGCAGACCCACTGCACCGAGGTGAGTATTACGGGGGTTTGCCTAAGGGTAGGGGAGTTTTAGGGTTAGGCTGTGAGGAGGGGAATCTTGGGGTTAAACTGCAGGGATTGAAGTCTTGGGGTTAGGATTCGTGGATGGGAGTCTTAGGGTTAGGCTGCAGGACAAGGGGAAGGGAGGCTTAGGCTGTTTGGAAGGGAATCTTAGGTTCAGGATCCAGGGAAGGGATTCTTAGGGTTAGTCTGCGGGGAGGGGAGTCTTAGGGTTAGGCTGTGGGGAAGGGCGTCTTAGTGTTAGGCCTGCGAAAAGGACATGGTTAGGGTAATGGAAGTGGGAGGGTTAGGGTAAAGATTAGGATAAGGGTTGGGGTTAGTTTAATAATCTCCATTCACTACTTCGTCTTTGTTCTTTAGAGGGTTGGTTGCTTCTCCTCTGCGAGGCAGAAGCAATAAATATACCAGCCAGTTGAGAACTGGCTGATCTAAAATGGCCCTCTCAGAAAAAGGGCCTTTCTGGAGACCAACACCAATTTTTTGTGCTGTCTTCCGCTACTGGAGATACCTTTCTCCATATCAGGTTCTTCCATTCTTTTAAAGCTTCAAATAGGATCCCAAAGGCCATTTCTCTGTCTAAGGGACCCTACTGCTTCACTTGACTTCACTACCTCATCCCCCCCCCTTTTTTTTATGTCTTCTGCCCTTTAGAATGTTTTCCCATCATCTGGGTCTTCTGTCTTCATGCCTTTCCTATCCTTATGTCTCTTGCTTTTGTCCAGGTGGCTTATCTTATAAAGACAACCCTATTTATGGCCACATCTACCTGTGCACACAATGGCTTACATTGGCTTTGTAGATAAGCTCACCTATTTAGCAAGATGTGTACTTTATGTATTTATTTTTTTGTCATATGATTCTACTCTTAATTGCACTTCAAACTCTTGTGTCTATAGAGCACAGGAGCTTTTTCAGGACTTGTTTTTAAACTCCATTAAGCACAGATTACATATACATATATAGTTAAAGGGTCTTACTTATATGGTATATATGTATTATTTAGTTCATAGTCTATAATCTGCAAATTCTTAACCATATCAAATGTTTTGCATCATCTTTTTTGCAGGTCTGCTGCCTATAACCTTTTGTGTGCCTTAACGTGTACCTTTAATTTAAAAATTGAAGGACAGTTACTGGAGACTTCGGGTCTGTGTATCCCAGCCAACAATACACTTTTCATAGTCTCCATTAGCAAGACCCTGGCAGCTAACGAGCCCCATCTTACACTAGAGTTTTTGGAAGAATGCATTTCTGGTTTCAGCAAATCTAGTAAGTAATTTGTCGTTTGTTTTAAATACCATATTATACATTTCAACACTATTCTGCCAAATTAAGTCCAAACCTCAGAAGACTAATTTAATTTTCTTATTGAGTCAATTACTGCAAATTAAGTAATGTCATGTTTAAATACTCTGTCTTTCTTTCTGTTTTAAATCTGATTGTCTGATTTGAAGTCTCTGTAATTTATGATCTTTTGATGGAAGTCTAATTCCATTTTTCTGATCTGTGATTATTTTTATATTCCAGGTATTGAACTAAAGCATCTGTGTCTGGAATATATGACACCTTGGTTGTTGAATCTTGTCCGTTTCTGTAAGCTCACTGATGATGCGAAAAAACAACGTGTCAGTGCTATATTGGACAAGCTAATCACCATGACCATAAATGAAAAGCAGATGTATCCTTCCATTCAAGCAAAAATATGGGGCAGTCTAGGACAGGTGAGCAAACTAATTGCCATAGGTTCAATTAGTCAAAATAATTATCTATATAAAATCTTGTTCATCACTAAGACAAGGCAAAACTGCTAATAAATGCGGAGCCTTAGTATTGTGCAGTATTATAATAGAGCTAGGAAAATATATATATACACACACATATATATGTGTGCGTGTGTGTGTAAGATGTGTTTTATATATATATATATATATATATATATATATATGTGTGTGTATGTGTATGTATGTGTATGTATGTGTGTGTATACAATATACCAGAATTGCCATAAGTGCCAATGTGTGGTGATTGGTCTGTGTATCTCTGGGTGTGAAACGCGTGTGGACATCCCAGGTCATTAGACCCTGTTTGTTTTTAAGGACCGGAATCTGGAGGGTATACAGTGTCACTGTTGTGTTTAGGAGATTATCTGTGTTATTGCCATTACCAAGATGTAAAAAAAAAAGTGTGTGTGTGTGTCAAAAATGAATGAAAGGCACTCAGGAGACTTGGTCAATATAGAAACTTCCCACGGAAAGATTTAATGCATCACGGTCACCAACGTTTTATAAACATTAAGCAATTGTCATCAGGGTGCAGAACATATACAGACTTTACTGTTTGTATATTTTCAATCTATCATAGATCTTCCAGCTAGAATACTGGATGTAAATAGCTATTGCTATACACCCCACAGCAGGTAGACAGGGTCTGAAAAAAGAAGCTGGGTAACATATGTTTTTGATTGTACTGCTCAGAGTCCCTTTCTACCTGCCGATAGATTTATATTTTTGTCCCATATATTTTGCTAGCTTTTTAAATTTATGTTACAACTTTTTTAAATGACTTAAATAAGTTATATTTTACTGCCCTAGTGTGCATCATAGATGCGGCCCTTTTTTCCTCTTTTTGGTTTCTATAACCTTTAAGTAATTTCAAATAAGTTAAGGAACTGTATTTATACTCTCTCATTCAGTCTGATTAATTCTGTACAATGTTGATAAGGGCCGACTTATACCCCTTTCAGATCACCACTAGAAACCTGTGTTTTTGGCCAAAAACTTGAGAGCCCAGGTTTTTGGGGTTGATCTGAAAGGTACCAGGGTCCTGTAAATCCTCAAAGAGGACTCTACTGCAACAGTGAGGTAAGAAGTTTTGGTGCAGACAAAAATTATTCAACAGATTGAAAAGTTCTGTATTGTCAGTGTCAGAATCAGGTTGTGCACTTTTGTGGAGAGAGAGTGCAAGAAACACTGTTTTGGAATGATATTGAAATAGCAGCCACATAATTTGCACTCCTTACCCAGTGTTGCTGCCTCTCCATGAATACCTGGGACACTCCTAATTCAGACATTTCTACCAGGTATCCCGGGAGAGACATCTTATATTCCTCTATGGACTGTGGAGTAATGCTCCTAACACTGTAAATCCTTGCCCCTTCCCTAGTAATACTATGAATAGTTGTATTGTCAGGGAGTATGGCTTTAGGATGCGGTTTGTATAAATGGTTATCAAGCACCACCCTCATACCGGCATCTATCTCTTTTTGTCGAGATCTCCCAGAGGGAAGAAATAAAATGTCGGCTATCCTTTTCTTACCTCACGTGACATGGAGTGTAGTTTTAATGCATTGAAGCTAATTTTAACAGAAAACCGGAGACGTTTTACTCCTGAAATCCTGTCAAAGCATTGCGTTGTTCAGTGTCATAGTAGTTGGGTGTTGTAATGTTCTAAGTTAGGAATTTGACATGAGTATTTTTTGTTTTATACGGCTAGGGTTTCACAAATAAGAGTATATTGAATTTAATTGTAAAGCCTCATGATAGGAGTTCCAAATAAGCGGTTCTAATATATAATTCATATATATAAAGGCACAGTATTTCAAACCTAATAATACTTTGTGTGGTTTTATTTATACATATAAATTCCTAAATTGACGTTTAGGAACAATACCTAATTTTAGTTTTTTAAGATCCTAAAAATCTGGGGCATAGAAATAACTTACTAGATGGTTATAGGAGCAGAGTGCTGCACAGCCTGGGCCTGTGGCAACACAAGAAAGTTTTGCAGCTTTTAAATAATAGGAGAGGCCCAATTATATGGAAGTGGTTTCCCCTTTACAGAAACACTGTGGTATATCTGTAAAAAAAAAAAAAATCTGTGAGGAAAACACAGGAGTGAAGAGATAATGCCTCCTTCTGTCACTCATGGCCCTATTGGAAGGATAAATACATTCAGAAATGTGTTTTGTCAATATTCTGTAACTATGGCTGTCCTTTCTGTTGGACTGGACTGCAGGTTATACAAGGGCAGATTGTATGTGTGCCTTTTATAAAAGAAGGGTACATCCTGTATACAGTGCTATAATTGTGTGATTTTATTTCCTTGGTGGAGTAAACTAAGATGGGTATATTTCTTATTAGCCGATCACCACATTCATTGTAAATAGTCTATAAGTATAATGGTGTAGCAGAATTATCTCACTGTTTGTCAGTACATATACCCTAATGGCCTGTGCTTTGATGTACCTCACAGTACAAAACTGCTTGCAGGTACTTTATCTGTTACTGTATACTGTAATGTCCTTGTGTCCTTTCTCTTGAGATTGTGACAGCAGGGCATACTTATACTCCAGGTTTGAGGTGAGACCTGTTCAAATGCTCAGCCCTTATGTATATGTAATAGTTTCATGTATATAACAGTAAAAACTGTGTATTTTATCATGAACAGTTCTTCCTGTAGGATGGAGACTGCAGGCCATAATTAGGCTGTGAATATGTAGTGCCTTCAGTAAAAAACAGTTTTCAGGTTCTTTACAGTGATTTCAGGTACCAAACCATAAAAATATGGGTACTTGTGTAGCTGTGTTGAGAGTTACTTGTGGGACTGCAATCCCCTTAATTTGGTTGATATCTCAACTTATATTTGCAATATATTACTGTCAATGTCAGGAGGATATTATACTGTAATATCAGTGGCTATCCTTTCAGAGAGATTTATTATTTAACGGGTTTTTATATAGCGCCTGCAGATTCTACAGATTGTGACCCCAGGGTATAAATAGATAATTGTTGCTACCTAAAATGCCCCAACACTGCTACAACCAGTAACAATCTCTATATCATTCTATCTGTAAAATAAGACGCAGGAATATCCGTTGTAACGGACGTTTCTGCTTTTTATTTTACAGATAGAATGGAATAATTTATTACGGGTAATGGCAGTATTGCTGGGGGATTGTTTTTCCTTTGATTTTACCCCGGCCTTTCATGCACCTGTTTGCATTAACCTTAAAATTAATCTGAGCAACTGCCATTTTGTGTGTATTCTGTTTGGGAGCTAGTCTGGGAGCAGCAGCTTAGAGGGGGTGGTGTTCCACAGCAGCTATATTGGAGGCTTTAAGGGGTGTCTCCTTAGGTAAGTTATCTCTCAATTTAAAAACATATATATGTGACCCAACATTGGGACTCATTGTAAGTTAGGACCACCATGAGCAGAGAGGCCTTGACGGTGGTTGGTGGTTTATCATTTATTTGCAAATATGTGTATCTGACATTTCTGCGTTTTATTTCACATATAGAACGGTATAGGCTGTTACTGGTTTTGCTGGGGGCAATTTCTTTCCTTTGTTCCTGGTAAAGTAGAATACCCTTTCCTTTCATGCACCTGTTTGCATTAACCTCTAAATTGATCTGAGCAACTAACGTGTACAAGGGTTACATACATAGAATGCCTTTATGATATATTTTAGCAAATCTAATGGTTTAAGGGGGGTGCTTGTCCCTGTCTTCTCTTTTATGTGGGATTGAGACTGCAGGACCCACATGGGAAACAAGTTTTAGTACTTTCCGTAAGGTATATGTTCATTATACAAGAACAGGCTTGTCAAACTAGTGGGCTGCATGTGGCACAAAAGCTTTCATTTTGTGCTTCTGTCTCACACAGGGAGGTCTGGAGATCATTGCTGAAAAAGGCCACAGCAGTTACACAGGACAGCTGGGGCAAAGCCACACATGAATGTGGAATACTGGAAATTGGAGACACATGATAGGGGAATACTGGGATAACTGGAGACATATGAATGGGGAATTACTGGGAGCTGGATATGCATATTGCATATGAGACTTTTTATTTATTTTTCTTGCAGCCCATACAATCTTAAACTTTTAATTTTTGGCCCAATCGGGGTCAAATTTTATACCCATTTCATAAAGAAGGGCACAGGCAGTCCTTTTATAATACTGTACGTTTATATAGTTACCTGATACTATAACATTCATGTCTGCAATGTATATATGAGAAGCAGGTTGAAGTATCTTAGCAAAGAGGAGTACAGACCTCATAAAGGCTTTTCACTTACCGAACAGAAAACTGATTTCAAGTATTTAAGTAGCAAAAGCAACGAACCTTTGTGGCCTTAAAATTCTAAAAACCAGACCTGACCTGTCCTTTATGTGGATGTTAGACAGCAGGTGGTACAGGAATTGTTGTGTATACACTGGGCAAGGAGAGTACCTTTAAGAAACTATTTATCACATCCTTGCCCTATTTTAATAATTTCACATACTTAAGGGATGTTATTTGCACTTATTCTAAACTGATACTGTGATACCCCTTACAGATACTGTAATACCCCTTACAGTTATTTTTGAGGTTTGTGCTGATAGACATAGACTAAAAGTCTAATTGTCTCAGTGAAAGGGATCAGGTGGGTAAAAACTGCATCCTTTTCTATTCCCACGTGGAAGGCTTAGGGTCCTTGCTAAAGTTCTGTATTTAGTTTCAGTAGAGAAACTCCCAAAGCTCAGGCAAGGGCAATTTTGTTTTACACTAAATGAGATAAACAGAGAATTGGTGGTTGGGTGTTCCCTCAGCTAATCAGCATGTCAGGCCATTGGAAGGAGTGCCCTTTTTGTTGCATTTAATATCGAGGTTCTTCCTTCTTGGTAGTGGGTCTCTCAGACTCTTTTTTTTTAGCTTTTAAAGCAGCATTTTTTTCTTCTAGCAGAGTCAGCTTGCACTGAGGGACACTGGGGTTCAGTAATGGATGTAGGTGATTCCTTTTTCCCAAGGCATTACAAGCAGGCTGACACTTAATCTGCCTGTAATTTAGGTTCTGCAACAGGTGTTCATTTGTCCTTCAATACTTTTTCCTTTTGCTTGCTAGTGCATCTGCAAATTGCATTTCTAAGCTGGGACATTTTAGGCCTTTTTGGCTTTTCATCAGATAGTGTGGTCCTGCAGACAGTTTCATCATTAATGCTCAAGGTGGTATCAAAATTCTGTCTCAATCAGAACATTGTGATTCATAATTTCAGACACGCAGAGTCCTCTTGCAAGTCTGGATTTGGTAAGAGCTCTGAGGAGTTACTTGAATAGAACAGCGGGACTATGGATATCAAGAAACATATTTTCCTGAAGGATGCTCAGAAGACAGTGTAGTCTTCTTCTAAGCAGTTGATTACTCAGATCTATGTTTATCAGGTCCTTTGCTAACTCTGGTGGCCAGAGAGGTATCGACACACTTTGCAAGGAAGATAAGCACTTCACACACAGCAGGACAGGGTGCTCTGACAGAGCAGTTATGCTGTGCAGCCAATTGGACCTCAGTCCATACCTTTACCAGGTTTTACTGTTTACTTTGGCTGATAACTCCCACCCTTAGAAACAACTTTAGTACGTCTTCATTGTAATGTGTCCTCCAGATTGGATGATGGAGAAAAGATTTTGGTTCTTACTGGTAAATCTTTCTCCAAGTCCTTCTGTGGTACTCTTTGATTCCTCCCTATGCTTAATTTAACCTCAAATTTATTAATTTTTTTTAGTTATTTTTCCCTGTTCTGCTTCTGGTTGTGTTTACAAGGTGTTTTTTTTGTAGGGGTAGCTAGTTTTGTTAATTAAATAGCTTATTCATAAATTGTTACTACATTTGTTTTTATAATATAACATGTTTTTTGTGTTTTTTTTGTAGATAACCGATCTCCTTGATGTTGTTCTCGACAGCTTCATTAAAACCAGTGCAACAGGTGGTCTGGGATCCATCAAGGCTGAGGTTATGGCAGATACTGCAGTTGCTTTGGCGTCTGGCAATGTCAAACTGGTTTCAAGCAAGGTTGGCTTCTACTGCACAGTATAAGAAAAAAAAAAAAAGTTATATGTGATGTGACCACACACCAGATCCAGACCTAATAATGTCAGGCTGCTTATGCATGCAAGGGTGTAAGTGGCCTGGTTTCACTGGAGGGAGCATGAACTTTGTTCCGTACAAGCCCATTTCCTACGATATGGGCTGTGCTTCCCCTCTGCCCGCTAAAGCATGCTAAGTGTGCAGTGTGGGAGGGGGATTGTATGGACCGCTGATCCGCACTATCTACTTAAGGTAGGCTTATGGCATTGTAAACTGCCATAAACCCGCACGAGAGAGAGAGGAGTGACAAGGGGCATGCAGTTCCCTTTGTTGGACGGACGGACCCTGTATGTACATAGTGTGCGGGGGTCTGGATCTGGTCCCATGCTATTCAGTGGTTCAGGCTGAAAACAGTAAGGTTCCAACTTAATTAATTATTGATTGAATAATGTTACTTTTTATTTTATTGCAGCTCTGTTTTTTGCCTTAATTTATTTCACTCCTAAATATATTTAATAATGTTATTAATTATTATTAATATATTAATTCATTAAATTTAATACTTAATATTTTTTGCTCATGACTTATAAATATAAATATTTATTAACCTGTTCATAATACACTTTTTCATGTTAAAAATTAAATTTACAGGTGATTGGGAGAATGTGTAAGATAATAGACAAGACCTGTCTTTCCCCCACACCAACGCTAGAACAGCACCTCATGTGGGATGACATTGCCATACTTGCCAGATATATGCTTATGTTGTCCTTCAACAACTCCTTGGATGTGGCGGCCCATCTTCCCTACCTCTTCCATGTTGTCACATTATTGGTGGCAACAGGTCCTCTCTCTCTTCGAGCTTCCACCCATGGACTTGTAATCAATATCATTCACTCTTTGTGCACCTGCTCACAGCTGCATTTCAGTGGTAGGTACCTTTCACAGGGCTAATGTGAAAATAAAAATGATGAGGCTAACCTAGTGAGCCCTGATTCCAATTTATATAATGTACATTTGTTAAGAATATAATAACGCTGCAGCATGAATTTTTACATTGTACATAATTATCTTTTCCTCTGTGTCAGATGTCACTGATATGACAATTATTGGTACAGTGGTTAACTTTCATCCATGATTATCAGTTATCAACCATACACCTTTTTCTTTGTCCTAAGCTATGCTGGTGCAATGGTCTCATCTTTTCCTGCACAATTGATGCTACCAATAAGATTACATTATGTTCCACTGGGTTTTGATAATTGTTCTGTTATATACATTACAGCATTAAGCTAAAAACTTTCTCTCTTTTTTTTTTTTTTTTTGTCAACAGAGGAAACAAAACAGGTGTTGCGGCTCAGTCTGACAGAATTTTCCCTTCCTAAGTTCTATTTGCTGTTTGGTATCAGCAAAGTGAAGTCTGCAGCAGTTATAGCATTCCGATCCAGTTATCGGGACCGCTCCTTTTCACCTGGCTCCTACGAGAGGGAGACTTTTGCACTCACTTCGTTGGAAACAGTTACTGAAGCACTTTTAGAAATCATGGAGGTATTATTTCATAATTGCAGTCATTTAATGTTATTAATATTGCTGTTTTATTTAACTAATACAAAATCATTTACTTTAACCCACATATTTTCATTCTGACTGGCCCTCCAGTCACAGCTTCATAACACTTTATAATTTTGAGGTTTTTATTTCCTAAGGCGCATCCTTTTGCAGGAAAATTTTAAGCTTAGGGGCAACTGAGAGTTTCCTCCCTTAGAGCCTCTTTGGTATAGCACTCATTGTTGGGGGGGGGGGGGGGGGCTCCACNTGGGGGGGGGGGGGCACTGTGTGCTCATACTCAGTATTATGAAAGGATCTTAGTTCTCTTTGTATCTTTTTCATCCTCTCTTTCCTTCTCTACTGCACTGTGCTATACATAAACTAGATGTTGAGAGGATAGGCATTTCTCTCAACAGTTTAATTGTCAAGTGTCAGCTCCTATTTTAGCAATCTCTTTGCTATCGTTGTGCAACCATGTTTCTAATGGGTGTGATTTAACTTATAGGCTTGCATGAGAGATATCCCAACCTGCAAGTGGCTGGACCAGTGGACTGAGCTTGCTCAGAAGTATGTATTATATGCAACACTACAAGTATATTTACTGCATTACCAACCTTTTCTAAAATGGTTTTCTGTACATCTAGGTTTGCATTCCAGTACAACCCTTCACTCCAGCCACGGGCACTTGTTGTATTTGGCTGTATCAGCAAACGTGTTTCTCATGGACAGATAAAACAGATCATTCGAATCTTAAGCAAGGTATGCTGCTTCTCTCCATACTGTGTATACATTCTGCAAAGATTTAAGTTGTTTACTTATATTGTATTTGCAATGGCTTCTAAAGCGGAATAGTTTTACATAATTATACAAATACACAATGCATTTATTCATGCCAACTCTTCCGGAATTCCTGGAATTTGGCTATTGCTCATAGAATCCCAGGAGGGCAGGAAAATCTCTTGCATTTGGTCACAGCAGGACATGAAGCCATACATTTTACCATTAAGCCTCAAACCCAAATTAAAAGTATGATTAATTTAACTGCTAACAAGACCACTCTGAGTTCTGCCCACAAAATTTTGCCAGCCGGTGATGTTAAATAGTAGCTGGGTGGGGGCAGTGTGATACTTTGCTATAATAATATTTAATGGGATCCAGACATCTGTTACCATTGCAGTGCTCCTTGCTGGTGCTGTGCTACGGGGAGATTCTGAGACATCAGAATATGCCTGTCTTGTAACTATTTTGTTCTGTTGGTTGCGATCTACTGGTGGAGGCAACGAGACAGGGGTGGTGCTGGCATGTTCAGCCCCTCCCTCCTACAAACTAAATTTGAACCTTGCTGTTTAACAACCTTGTTTTAGCCTTGCTGTTCAATGGTTAAAACTAGAGATGAGCGGATTGGATTCTGTGAAATCCAACAGATCCGAATTTGGGGGTTCTAAGTCGAACCAAGCCATGCCTCTGTTCCTCCCACCAAATTCGTATCTGTAATGGAGGCAAAACACCATTTTCACAAAAAAATTGACCTGTGATCAGCCAAAGCCACATAAAGGCAGGCTTGTAGAGATTTTCTTTTGTTAAACTATTATTGAGCTGAGTGGAAAAACTGAACAGAATGAATGTGGTTGCTATGGGGCATCCACCTTTCACTCATCTTTCATCCAGTCCACCCTATTAGCTGCTTCCCTGCAGCCCCGCTGAAGAAACAGTCCCCACATGCCATTGCTGGAGCTACACACAAGGTAATAAAGATCACAACTTGACTGTCTGGGACCTAGTGGCAACCCTTGGGGGTTCTGGTAGCCCAGAAACCCCTAAAATGATTATTTAATAAAAAAAGGAAGAAAAAAATTTACTTGAAAAGGGACGTGCCTTTGTTGGCAAGAAAAAGACATCGAAGAGGACTCCCACCACAGGGCAGATACCATAACAAGGGAGCAAGTTTCCCCAAACGTTTTACATGAAGTGACAGTGTGATGGTTCCATGTATTCATCAGTGTCACACATAGGCAGGGGTGATCAGCCAATAGGGAGACTAGGCTGCAGCCTAGGGTGCCAGGGGGCGCATTGAAATGTGAGAAAGAAATAGAAGGGCCCTGTAAAGAGGTAAAAATATGTACACCAAAAGGTACGATAGAGGGGCAGGCTTACCATTTACGATTGCCGTATCTCCTCCATCTAGGCGGAGACAGGTATGGTAATTAGTAGTCGGGGCGGTGGAAGGACCATTACGACTAAATCTACGGCTGCAAAATTTAAGGTAAGAATCTGGACATGTAAGTGTCCAGATTTATTACCTTGTACAGTGGGCATGTGCTCCCCGCTACGTGATTGTACGGACGGACCCACGCACGTACTTAAGCCGCGCGTGGGTCTGGATCTTGGCCATTGTCCCTTCATATGTTATATAACAATAGCAATATATAAGAATACATTTGAGAAATGTCACAAAGTTGAGAGTAGGATACTAGAGAATATATGGTAGCATGTACCAACCCACCTCAATCTTGAAAGCTCTAAGGTCCAATTTGACTAGGAATGACTAGAAATTATTAGATTTTAGCAATTTAAAATAAGAAACAGATCCAAAACCAAAACATTTCATATTTTTTTTACAAAATAAAATCAATGCACGACAAACATTTAGAACCAAAACATGGGAGTTAGGCTCATCTCTAGTTAAAACCGGTAACCATGCTACATTACAGTATCCATGTGAGTGTTCTAAAATACAGAATACATTCTTGTAACTACAATAAAAGAAAGCAAATCCTAGTCAATACTATACAATACAGACCCCTTCCTAGTCCCCGCTGTACAATTCCAACTGCATCCAAGTGACTAAATAGAGAAAAGTTATTAGTCCCAAAAATAAGCGCTCTCTCCCTCAGCAGGCATTCGGCAGAAGAAACAAAGTGTGAATCGTGCCTCTCCGTCGATTCATACAGTTGAATGCTGTGGGTCAATACACAGTAAAAGACAAAAATATATGATTAAAATTTGTTCTTTTAATAGGCTTCAAGAATAAACACTAAAAACATGTTAGAAACAATATCGCTGGTAAAGATGTCTCTACTAAAGGCGTATGCTATTACCAGCCGATATTGTTTCTAACATGTTTTTAGTGTTTATTCTTGAAGCCTATTAAAAGAACTAATTTTAGTCATATATTTTTGTCTTTTACTGTGTATTGACCCACAACATGTATGAATTGACGGAGAGGCACGATTCACACTTTGTTTCTTCTGCTGATTGCCTGCTGAGGGAGAGAGCGCTTATTTTTGGGACTACTAACTTTTCTCTATTTAGACACTTGTGTACCGGAGGTGGTCCGGTCCCTTTCTGTAGTTCCTGGCGACTCTTCTAGCTCGCAGGGTGGAAAGTTTTTTATTTTCTTATGTATTGCATCCACTTGACTGCTTTTAAAATAATAACTTCATCCTAGTGACCGCTATACAATACACACTGCATCCTAGAGATTCCCAAACCATATAGACTAAATCTTAGAGCTATACCATACACACATTGGACTGGATCCAGACCTTGTTAAGTGCATTAACTTAGTTACACCTGGGTTAAACCATGTTGAATTCAGGGGGAGTCAAGTTAATTGTATACTTTGCATGCAGGGATATAGCTTTGAATTGCTTACTGCACACAGATACTGACCAGCTTTACTATCACACTGTTATTTAGACTTGGGATAGGAAACATCACCTCTCAACTCTAATACTGTTTGCAGCAGATGAAATATGACTCCCCTGCAATCAACATGGTTTAGCCCAGGTGTAACTAAGTTCGTGCACTTAACAAGGTCTGGATACAGGCCATTATCCTAGTGACCGCTATACCATACAGATCACATCCTAGAGAACGTCTTACAATATAGATTGCATCCTTGGGGCCATAAACTGTACATTCTTTTAACCACAATGCAGTAAAAAAAAAAAAAGACCCCCCCCT
>WWET01001800.1:150597-185798 GCA_011038615.1 Limnodynastes dumerilii | reverse complement strand
TTGTCTGTGTCAAGTTATTAAATCCCCCCCTTTTGTGTCTCCAGCCATAATTTATCCTCCCTCTTGTGTCTCCAGTTATCAAATTTCCCCCTGCCTTGTGTGTATCTAAACATCCAGTCTTCAACCTATCTTTTTTTAAAACCTCTCATATAATTGCTTTACTCCTCTGTGTGTGAATTATGCTGACATGACCTTAGGTCACCCAAGCATCACACTGAAGGACGCTGCAGGTACTATATGAATCCCAGCTGGCAGGGGTTGTCCTCTGATAGGCTGTACATACGTTCAGCTGCTTCTGCTAGGTAACGGCACCTATACAGCCCATCAGAGTACAGCCGAGACTAAAAGCTGGAGATCACAATCAACGTTTTGTCAGTTCTGGCCGGGTGTTAAGCTGAAATAGCTTAATAGCTAAATGTACATTTATAAATCTGCAGAATGCAATATTGATAAATAGTATTGTTTTAAATGGCTTAAACTAAAGTAGATTTATTCTGATATAACATCTTCCTCTTGGGAGACTGCTAAAGAAAAAAAATGTGGCTTCCTTATTTGAGTCTGTTCCTTTTTGAGTCATTCGTTGCAGTTCCACAACTCCTATACTATATAAACTTGTGGGCAGTGGCCACATAAGTGGTGTGGTTTAGATGTACAACCCTTGTACATTGAATAAGTTCAAACATCTACCGTGTAATCTTCCCTCCCTCAATCTTGTCTATGGTCTGTGAGAAGCTGTATACTCCAGACAGTTATTTGCTCTTGCAAAAGATTGTGTGGCTAAACAGACACGTGTGGGCTTTTTGTGAGAAAAACATTTGGGCTTTTTTTTTTTTTTATATTTACTAGATATGTTTATATAATGAGTGAAATAAGTATACACTGAAATTTGTAGCAGGTATTTGGAGAAGTGTGCTTTGAAAGTCATTTTACATGTTTTTATTTCCTCTATTGCTAGTGAAATAGACATTTGTGTTGTCATTAAAATGAAGTGTTATGGACTATGGCCCAGATCCAGACCTTCAGCCAACAGGGCACTGACATATGTAAGGAAGTTATGTTATCCGTATCTATGCAGAAGTGGCTGACCCTTCATTTACAATGGCTGTATCCCTGGGATAGCCATGTAAAGGAGGGGGCGGGGAAGCCCCGTTACGACTAGGTCTGCGGTTGTACAGCTGCAGACCTAGTCGGAACAGTTAAGGTAGCAATCTGTCCAGATTTACTACAGACAGCGGGGAGTGCAGGGGGCTGGCACTCCCCGCTACAGATGCATAACGGTCTGGATCTGCGCCTATGCCTTGATGTATACATTACCTTAGCTCCTAATATTAACAGCTGGCATATAGAAACGTATAGAAACAATGCTGTTGTGCCACTGAAATCTCAAGTTCACTAGAATTATTTACCAGTCTTAAGGCATAACTATATATTGCACTTTGCATTTACTAGTGTTTTTTCTAAATAAGATGTCTCATTTTAGGGACTGGAAAGCTGCTTGAAGGGTCCTGATAATTACAATAGCCAAGTTTTAATAGAAGCTACTGTGATCGCACTAACCAAACTACAGCCACTTCTTAATAAGGTAAGAATCACTCTAACATACACCACGGTATATAATCATGTGATCATCAACCATAGTTCCTCAGTAATGTAAGTAACCAATTATTAGGGAAGATATCATCTAGCACTAGATTTTCACTAGATCTGACAGGTAGGTCTTTGTTTCTTGCTGCTCTTCTGGACTTCCTGTTCATGCCAAATAGAAGTTATTGTCCCTCCCTCATAATTTTACCCTAAGCTTTAATTGGATAGTTTGCATGTTAATGGTATTAACACCTACTTACCCTGTTAGAGAAAAATATGAGACTGTCAGTCATCAACAAACAGGATCAAGGCAAGTGTACAACCCACAGCTAAAATTTACACTTTAACACCTTAATGAACATTGTTAAAAATGGCCCAACTAAACAAAGATTTAGTGGCATTTTTTTTCTTTTCGTTTTAATATTATATATACCGTATTTTTCGGACCATAAGACGCACCTAGTTTTTAGGAGGAAGAAAACAGAAAAAAAATATTTTGAAAATGACTGGAGTTTCTTGTAAAACAAAATGTATTTTCCTCTGCAGAAATAATTCTACTTTTTATCTAAACATCTTAGGAATCTCCCATGCACAAGGCCCTCTTTTGGGTTGCTATGGCAGTATTGCAGCTGGATGAGGTTAATCTGTATTCAGCAGGTACAGCTCTCCTGGAACAAAACCTTCATACATTAGATAGTCTTCGAGTGTTTAATGACAAGGTATGTCAAATACTTTTGTTGTGATAGGGAATAAGCCTGTTTGGTTGTGTTTATAAGTGAACTGTAAATCTGTCCATACCTTAAGCCAGGACTTGAGATTTTTTTTTTTTTAATAATGTATATTAGTCAGACCCAAAAATTAGGAGCCATTTTGGATGATAGAGAATTGAACTCTGACCCTATCCACGCACTTCCTGGGAGTGAACTTCACAGAAGCCCTCAGATTAACCCTCCATGGCCATGCCTCTCAACTCAGACCCCAGGTCCAAATATATAATTGCCATGGTGATCAAGGGTTTGACAAGTCCTCTCCTACCTTAACCTTTTTACATTTTGATAAGCAAAATACCCTTGGTACAAGCTAAATCAAGATGGGAATAAGCTTATTTTAGAACATTTGCTGCAGAATCAGATACTTGTCCTGTGGCCCTCTGGTTATTGTAAGTAGTAGCTATAGTTAGTGTATATCCAAGTGCTCTGCTTTAAAAGAAATGATTGGCACATATGCTAGCCCAGGTGATTAAAGTTGGAGACCCACAACTTAAATGTAGAAATACTTTTTACAAATATATTGATTAATTGAAAATAAACACCTTTTATTAATGTGTTTGTGTGTATACATAAACTTTTAAATATCTTAGTGATACATAATGACTGCAGTGTTATATTTAAAAATGTTCTATTTAACTACCACCAAGATGAATAGCTGCCATCTAGTGGTTGCATATAGGAATGACAATGCGTATCATTGCTTGTGTTTTAGGTAATTTATAGGGTAGAAATATATACATAAGATACTCCCAACTTCATAATTTTGCATCTTAGCTGTTGCTCTTAATAGTGTTTATTAGATTTATATAATTACATTTTCTATACAAACATATAGGAAGTATAACCCATAGGAATGTGTTTGGACATGCTTAATCTTGTTTTAGAGTGAACCAATATAAAAATAACCGTAATATAAATACCTATTTACCCTTCAGTGTATGATGTAAACATTAATTTGTTTGGATAATATCTTGAATAAAAACACCATCTGAGTTGAATTTTGAGGGCTCTAACAATAATAAATTGGAATGTAATGATTGTTTATCACTATATGTTGTTGTAATTGATGTTTTCAATATGGAAATGTGGTTTATACTGCCTGTTTGAGTCATTACAAGTGTGTATTTTTGTGCCTGCTTCCGTTTTTTTCATATATTTAATCTCTCCACCATCACCACCATCTAGAGTCCGGAAGAAGTGTTCATGGAAATCCGTAATCCTTTGGAGGAATGGCATTGTAAACAAATGGACCATTTTGTTGGCCTCAACTTCAACTCTAACTTTAACTTTGCACTAGTTGGACACTTGCTGAAAGGTGAGTTTATCCAGTAACAGTTCATTTCAGAACATTGTGTTCATTTTTGCTTTATAAAACTCAATATTACAGTTACTGTTTTAAATGAGTTTTCCACTCAAATCTATAAACCCCCTTACAAGATTGTTTGTGATCTTTTCCTAACCAGTGATCACAGTGGTGCTTTCTCAAAATGGAAATGATTTATGTTGGACATTTCATTTGTCTACTTAGTTCTTTGTGCTTCATATTGTTTTTGCCATATGATTAATATGATTATCTCCACTGTAATCTGCTGTATGTTTAACTCCACAGTAAGCTTTATTATAAGATGATTTACTGTTTCTTTATTACTACCTATTTATTTTATTTAATATATTTCCATTTTTTTCTTTTCTTTTTATATATACATTACTCAGGCTATAGACACCCATCACCTACTACTGTGGCAAGAACCGTACGAATCCTTCACACACTGCTTGCACTTGTAAATAAACACAGAAATTGTGATAAGTTTGAAGTAAACACTCAGAGTGTTGCCTACCTAGCAGGTAAATATATTTTGCATTGCTGTTATGGGATATTATAGCCAATGTTGATTACAGTACACACATTTATCAATGTTATAAATTCTAAAAATACATCTGAATAATCATTGTTAAGAAATCCTTAAGTGTTGCTCTGCTGATACATTATAAAGCTGTGTGTAATTGGAGCATTGTCAGTTGCCAGGGGGCAGTAGATAGTGTATGGTCATCCTATCTGGGCCTCTTTAGTGTCTGTACAATGAAGTTGACTGGGTTTGTGCAATATAACATACAACTTCATTTATTTTTATTATGCCGTGCATCTATTTTGTACATAATTTACATTGGTTTATTTATGTGGAACAGGTTTGTCTTAAACATGTGTTTGTTCTGGTTTCTAGCTTTGCTTACTGTTTCTGAAGAGGTGAGAAGTCGCTGTAGCCTGAAACACAGAAAATCTCTGCTGATGACAGATGTTTCAATGGAAAATGTTCCTATGGATACATATCCAATGCACCACAGTGACCCAACCTGCAGGTATTTACTATTTATTTACTATACAGCACAAAAATACTATCAGATCAGTGTGATGTTACTGCTGTTGTAAAGTTTGCATAACATTATTTTAATTCTACAGGACGCTAAAGGAAAGCCAACCATGGTCATCACCAAAAGGCTCTGGAATGCATCTGGCTGCAAGCTACCCTACAGTTGGACAAGTTAGCCCAAGGACCAGGAAATCTATGAGCCTGGACATGGGGCAACCATCACAAGCAAACACTAAAAAGCTGTTAGGTTTGTTGAATTACTACTTGCTTTGTGATAATATATCATCTTGTTGACTGTGCCTATTGTTAATTATTGCAGTATTAGTCAGATTTTTTTTTTCAACCTTTCTAATTTTAGGTACAAGAAAAAGTTTTGACCATTTAATATCGGACACTAAAGCTCCTAAAAGACAGGAGATAGAATCTGGAATCACTACACCTCCAAAAATGAGAAGAGTAGCAGAGAATGATTATGATATTGGTAAGTATATGGTGCTTCATCTGTTACTTCTGTTGATTTAAACTGGTTTCTATAGAGTATGCTATAAATATAAACAGGTCTATTAATCGTTTACACACACTGTGTAGGCTTGCATGTGAATGACTCTTTTTCAAATATATTTTTTATTATTTTTAATGATATTTTTTGCATGTAATTTTAATAGGCTGCTCTAAAAATTTTGAAGACTGATTTTTTTATTACCCAGATGATTTGTATCCGTATTTGTGTGCAAACTTGGATACAATACATTTAGTAAATAGGATATATGGCATATGTAGGTCTTATAACCTATTGCATGAAACTTTGAATATATCCCATGATAAACTTAATGACAAAAATTGGAAAGTCTTTCTAAATGTGTTGAATACACCATTTGTACAAAAATGATGGTGAAAAGGCTACATTATATACTTCTGTACTAAAATGTGTGTAAGTGATTATTATTCCTTTATCTTGGTAGTCAAAAAAAACTGAATAAAACATTGCAAGGTACTTCGACAGTTTAGATAAGTAAAGATATTTAATGCATTCTGTTGTTTATCCTTTTCCCTTTAACCTCAAACCCCCTTTGTCCACTTCAGACACACCACGGATATCATCCCCTCAACAACATCCGCACTTACGGAAAGTATCAGTTTCAGAGTCAAATGTGTTATTGGATGAGGAGGTGTTAACGGATCCGAAAACCCAAGCTCTGCTGCTGACTGTCCTTGTAAGGAATTAGATTTTTCATCTGTATATAGATACACACACACACACACTATAGAAAGGAGTGAGATGGTATTGATATGCCATGGCTAACTGCATGTGTTTGAGTTAAAATTTAGGTTAATTGGTTTATGAACTTGTAGTATTTAGTTTCTATGATATTAGTTATCACAAGTGAAAACCTTGATATTCAAGATGCTGTATTTTTATTAGCATTTGGGGGCCATTCTTTTGTAATAAGGTCTAGTTTTGTTTTCACAGGCTACACTTGTAAAATACACTACAGATGAGTTTGATCAACGTATACTTTATGAGTATTTGGCTGAAGCAAGTGTGGTATTTCCCAAAGTATTTCCTGTGGTGTAAGTATTTTAGATGTTTTGTTATACATAGTTAGTTACAGTATGCCAGTAACTAGAAATAATCAAATGAGCACTGCAAAGTTACATTGATTACAATGTATTCGTACATTAGCTTTGTAAAAAATCTAATTGTTTTTTTTTATTAGACACAACTTGTTGGACTCAAAGATCAACACCCTCTTATCGTTGTGTCAAGATCCAAATTTATTAAATCCAATACATGGAATAGTGCAAAGTGTGGTGTACCATGAAGAGTCCCCTCCACAGTATCAACCATCTTATCTACAGAGTAAGTTACTGAGTTTGTGATGTCTGTAAAGTCCATAGCAGAAAACACTGTCGTGTGTGTAGGCCCTGCCTTTAAAGCTCATGAAAGGGGGGAGATGTACACTAGTCTTTTATCTGAATGCTGCCAGACCAGTTTATTATATTTCATATTTATTATGGTCTTCACTGTATATACTCATTTGAATTAATTTATACAGTGACAGTATACATTATACGTAACATTGTAATATTGCATTATAACATTTTATTTAGAAATATTTGTACTTTATCAGATGTTTGCTCCACTTATGAGCTTTCACTTTTTTTGTTTTATTCCCCAGATAGGTTACTTAGGTGTGGTTTGTTAGCACAATGATCTGTTTTGTGGTAGTAGAATGGCCTAACCCTCCCTTCTTGAGCGCTAACCTAAACCTACTGCAGCTACTGGAAACGGAAAGAAATAGTTCCCCAATCCCAATAGCAGTTTTCTATTGTGTAGCATTTCAGCAGAGATATAGCTGGCAGCTGCATCATTTTCAAAATTTGGCCGACCAGACTGGCCACCGCACCCTGTTTACTTTTATGTTACATTTGTTGGAAATACAATAAAAAACAATGTGTCAATGAAAACATGCTTATATTAAACACAATAAACTATGTGGGGGAGCTATGGCAAAATTTTAGACTTTACTGTTTCATAAGTTTGCTTTCTGTTTGGGAGTATTGCTGTCCCATAGTAGAATTTCTGCACCTCCATCCCCTTCCTCGTTAAATCATGTCCAATAGCAGTACCGTACATTCCATGTAACATAACTGAATATATAACTTATAATAGTACTCAGTATGCAACTTTGAATGTGATCGTGATCTTGGACAGTGAAACTGGCCCCCCCGTAGAAGTATCAGTCTGGTCCCCCTTTCCTAGTTTATGCCATCTGTAGCCATATCACAGTGATAATACTATATAGGACAGGAACTAATATGGTTATATTTAATGCTTCATATTTGTCAACATTTTGCAAATACTTCCTACACATAATACAACAGCTGTATCATGTTACTGTATATTATGCGGTTACTGATTTAACTTTCGTTGTAATGTATTTGGTGCTCTCATAATAAAATCTATTCACGTGACATGGGAGAGGAAGGGGGGATATGATGGCATCTTTAAAATATATTAAGGGGTGTGACCAGCTGGAGGAGAGTGGCACTTTTTAAATGAAGAGGTGTAATTGCACACAAAGGCATGGATGTAAACTAGTGTGGTAGGTGTAGAGGAAACAGTATAAACATGCTTGGGATAAATATAAGGTTATCCTATATCTCTAAATTGAGTCAAATTGGATCAATATAGTTTTAAATAAACCACTGAGCAGATTGGATGGGCCATGTTGCTCTTATTTGCTGTCATTTTCTCTGTTTCTGTGTTATGAATTTGCTGTCTTAAGATATCTTAAGATTTTATATCGAAAAACCAAAACAAAGTGCAGCACTTTCTCTCGCCTTTTGATGACATATGGTGACTCCTCTGTCCTCCGCACTGTCGCTGAGATGAGTGCAGAAGAGCACAGAGGATCCAGGTGTTACTTCAGCTGGTCTCACTGTAGTGCTGCTAGGTGATTAAATTATTAGTAACGGGAAGGGGGTTGTTCGCCCAGACCGGCACTGCCTGCCCTCCCTGCTGCTGGTATAGTTACACCTCTTCCCTTTTATACACCATAAAAGTTCATTATGAAATACCTTTCACAATTACTCAAATGTTTTAATGACTTTTTGTAAATTGCATAATGATGGTTTGCTACCTTTATTTTAGGTTTTGGATTTAATGGTTTGTGGAGGTTTGCTGGGCCCTTCTCCAAGGTATGACTGACTTTATTCCATTCTTGTGTTTCGTATATGATTATCATGATTACATGGTTATTATTTTATGATTATCAGTGCAGTCAAACTTTTCAGTTAAAGCGAAACTGTTAAATCAAACTATTAACACACATTGAACAATACTTGTATTCAGAGTTAGCAATTTACAATTGTTAATAATTAAAGAATATACTATAGATCATAACATGACATTAAGTATTTAGTTTTACTCTCTTTATCTGTTAAACTTTAAAATTGAAATTACAAACATTTTGGCATCCGTTAATCTAGTCTTTGTAGATTATAATATGTTAGAAGCTAAAGCTTGTTGTGTAATAGTGTAGAAATACATACAGTAACTAAAATTGCATTTAGTGTTTAGATTTTACATATAGAACAAATCTAGCGGCGCACGCATCATTCATACGGACACACAGCAGCTACATGCCCAAATATGTTGCGCAGGTGCAGGGTTGTACAGTGTAATGCTGATGGTAAATTGCAGTTCTGATTATTGCGAGCACTTCTGCAGATTTTGTATGTCACAAAATTAGATCACTTAATATTTCTTTGACATCCTATTGGACGACACTTGGGTATAATAGGTGGGACTCGGAGTCAGGGAAGTTCAATCCTTGAAAGTGTTAACCGGGTACTCCCCTTCTGAGATATAACTAGTGGGGCATGTTTCTTAGGGCTCTTTGGACCTGATTCACACTTAAGAGTGAGTCAGGTGAGGGTAGATCCGCACCTAACTCACTCCTCCAGCCCCCAACTTGCCCCCCGTTTTTAGGTGCCTTATGGCACTTAAGAGTGCCATAGGGCTACCTTATCTGTCCGTTCAGTATCCGTACGGACTTTGCGCCTCCCCACCTTATCTAAATACCTCCCCCTTTTCCACTTCCTAAAAACGTCCTGAGACGGCATAACGCTGCCTCTATGGATGTAAATTACTGCGTGCGGTCTTTGAAGACCGCAATTACGCTATCTGGTACATAGGTAGCGTAAATGAACTACTACGCATGCACAGTAGGTCATTTCGGGCAAATACACACTGAAGAAGCAGAAGCATCTTAAATGTGATTCAGACCCTTTGTTTTTAATACGTTTTTTTTTTTTACTTCTTTTAATTCCAGTCTTCTATAGTGGAGACTCTTAGCATTACTCAGATCGCAGGCTATCCATTCTGGTTCCCTGAGTTGTGGTAAGCAGGAGACTGCTGTCAGCTGCTGCAAGTAAGCCATGTAAGCACTGATCGCCAACAGAAGCAGCAGACCTTGCCAGCAAATGCTGCGGAGGGGGCGCAGCCGCATCAAGTTCTCCAGGAATGGAGAGTACAGCTGTGGCTGCGCTCACTCTGAATGGTAGGTTGCTGTTTTCTGGAGTCTCCAGGGAGAAAAGTTCCAGAATGGTAAATAGGAAGGGCATGGTTTTCTTCCATATTCTTTTACCTCACATTCCCCTGCTTTGCTTCTCCAGTGGCAGTATGTATTAACAGATTCTTATTTGGCATTTAACTTAATGGTTAATTATTTAGTGAATGGAGCACCCATATATATTTATTTATAACACACTTTATATAGGTGTCTGTAGCTCATCTACTTAGATGGTTTATTTAGCTTTTTACCTCCACCTAACATCCACCCTTAGAGAGCAAGCAGTTCTGTTTCAGTGATAGAGTATACTTGCTGGGAGAAGGGGCACAGGTAGTCATAACTGATCTCCAGAGAGATTGTGAGTACAGCTGTGACTGTGCTCACTCTGGCTGGGCCTGGAAAAATTCAATAATTGATGCCTATTTTAATACTGGTGAGTAAGAAGGGGAGGATCTTCTTTTCCCTTCTTTATTGGTGGAAATTTACCATTCTATTCCTGGTTGTGCGCCCTCTTATGGTGATGAGATTTAGTATGTACAAATAATTTTCATTACTTTTTATGTTCTACTTGTGTAGTAACCATTTATTGGGCGTGAGCTCACCTATATTCCCATTAATTCTATATATATGAATATATAGGTTCCAGTAACTGGTTTATCTATAAGCCTCCATGTTATTGTTAAAATCTTATTGCTTTGAACTGTTTCAGTTGTCTAAGATCTAACATTTACATGGCAGAGAAAGGAACTTCCAGGGCAGAGAGGTCTACTTGGAAGATCCATATTGAGTATGCGTGTGTGTGCAGAAAAATTGTAATGCTATCTTGTGTGCAAACATGTAATGTTAGCTTATGTTTTAGACAGTTGCTGTGTGCAACATATGATTGAATGCAGGTGCACCAGCATCTTGTGAGTTTGCTATTTTCCAATGCTGGGAACAAAAAAGAGGTCCAGCACTCCAAACAAACATTATATAACACTATGTGTCAGCACATACATAAAAAGTTTAGTTCACAATATAGCTATATTGGGTTAAGCTCACCTGTCTAGCGCCAAGGCACCTCCTGTAGGTGAGTCCCTATCCATTTGTTATGTGTGTACTCAGGAGGTATGTATTAAGACACTCCTGCCATTTGAACAGTGTGCAGCGGCCATATTGGGGAGGGGTCAGGCTCCCAAAGTAAAACTAGTAACAGTAACAAGAAAATTGTCCAATGCCAAGCTTACCTGAGTAAGGTCTCTTACCCAAAGGTAGATGACTTTTTTTTATTATTGCACCACACATAACACATATACGGCTGGTACTGCTTGCTAGCTGTGTAGCATCCAAAGCTAGGACTGAATAAGTAAGTGTAGGGCCTCTCCTTTCATGGTCCATAGAGCTAACCATAAAACGTCAAGTAATTGTCATGTTTCAGAGATTATTCCGACTGTTATATTCTGTCTTTATGGCAGAGAAGACTGGCTTGTAGGATTCCACTATTGTATTAAGCAAACATTAGGGTTTGTGGATCCTGAATTTCAGTCTGCTGGTTCTACCCATTTATCATTTGTTCCCCTATGCCCCACCTATCTAGAGCCAAGGACAAGAAGAGTGTTCTGGCTACTTTTATCAGCTTGCAGCAGGCAGAATTGCTAATCAAGACAGGGGCAACCTCTAGTGGCTATGGCCCTGAGTTGATACATAATGACATTTTAGCATTCGGCTAAATACAATATGGCTGTTGATGTTTTTGTACATTAATGTGGCCAGATATACTTTATAGCTACACGTTTACTGACTCAAAGTGCACACTAGTCGTTGGTAGAGGGCCCTTCAAAGTAGTAACACCCTTCAGGCCGTAGTGATATAGGATCATGATAGGGGCCACAAGGAGCTCTGTCTTGCTGATTAGCTATATTCAACCCAGGGTAAGACACAAATTTCCCCTTCTGTAGCTCACATACTGTTATTACCAGAGAACAATCTACCTCTTCACGGGTAGGTTTTCCTAAGGGCGGCGTGGATGCCAGGTTTGGAAATTCTGAACCTGCAGGGCAACGTTCACATGATGGGTCCCACAACTATGATATTGGGTTGTGATCCTGCCCAAGGGACTGCATCATCCCTTGATTTCAGAGTTTTTACTGCTGGTTCAGAAGCTTGGCGACTGTTCTGACCAATCCTGACTGTAACGTAGGGGTTTCAGTCATGACCTCCTCAACAGTATTGTTAACAGGTTCAGGGCCCAATACGAGTTCTGGACTTACCCCTTGGATTGGCTCCCACCAGGAGGAGTTTTTATATGGGAAATGACTGTCATAGCTGCTCTTAGTTGTCTTTGGGGAATCAGATTTCTTTAACTAGACACCCTGTTGTAACAAGTCCATCTCATTTATCCTGCCCAAACCTTTCCTGTTTCTGTGTAGAGAATAGTTTTTTTCTTTTCTTGCCTTGTATTATACAATAGCAATTTTCTTATAGATAAAAGCGTTGTGTTACTGGACACCACGCAAGTCCCACCTGGCAGTGCTGTAGGTGTGTCTTTTGTACTGCATGCAGCTTCTAGGAAACCAGACTAGCTGCTTCATGATTATTTCAAATGCTGTCTTAATGTACTGACTCATAGCACTTTGGTGGGCACACACATCTAAGTCTAGTTGGACAGTGCGACTGTGCTTGTCAACCTAGGGGGAAACACCACAGCACATAACTATGATTGAGACATTGTGCCTCATGCATTATGCATGACGTCTGGTTCACTGATATCAGTTTTCTTCACAGAGAAGCAAGGATGGGAGACTGTTTTTCTAAGAAACCATTGGGACAATGCGACTGTAGTGGCCTGCCTGATCCATCAGGTGCCATAGCCATGAAAGATATGTCTTGCTTCATGTCCTGAGCCGAACGGCACGTCCCAATACTATCGCCCATCTTCATTCCAGGAGTTGAGAATTGGGAGAATGATATGTCATCACAGAATCAATGTGAAGAGAAGTCTTCTCTTCACGAGGATGTATTGCTCTTCTGGTCCAGTGTTGGGAATCAGCCGAGACCTCATGGCGTCATGACAGAACTTCCAAGTACCACTGTTTTATGCAAAGCTCAGGGATCCTGCCGCATGCCAATTCTGTTTCAGTTTTCATCTGGTGTAACTTTTTCCTCCACTTCCCTTGTTACCCAAGAAATTGAAGAGTCCTTTCTAGTGGCTCCAAACCAGACAAACTAAAAGTGGTACTTGGACATTCTCAGAATGGCCCCACAACGTGGCTATTGAGACTCTGATCTTTAGTCTAGGGTATTATACAGTGACGAAGACTAGAAAAAAAATCTTCTTTGACAAATTATTACAATGTGTGGAAAGTTTATATTTGAGGGTGTGAAAGACAAGGCTTTCACACTTCCAGATGTAATATTTTGTAGTTTCTCTGGAAAAGGTTTATGTCTGCCTTCTCTGAAGATGCAGATCTCGTCTGTTTTCTTCTAGTGAAAGATGACAGGTATGTGGGATGTGTATACCTTCCTGCAGGGGGTCCTACTTGTATAGCCTCCTTTTGTAGACCCTAATAAACAATAGGATCTTTATTTGGTGCTTCAGACCCTAGCCATGAAGCTTTTTGAGCTACTGGAGTCTTTGTACCTTTATTATCTCACCAGGGACTTAATATTTCTAGTGGCTATTTCTTGTGCTGATTTGTTGGAGCTCAAGGTGTTGTGTTGCGACTTTTTCTGGTGGTTTCACTTAAATCAGGAGATTGTTTCCAGTTTATTCTCCAAATCCCCAGTCTTCGGATGTGTCTTTAAAGTTGTTGATGTAGTTTGGATGCTTTGTTGCTATGTGCACCATACTGTTTCTGTTTGAAACGTGATTGGTCAGCTTCTGGAGTATTGCTGGCTCAGTTGCTTACTTAAACAATTAGGTTGGCGTATGTTCAGTGAGGCAGACCAGTGCCAGTGGGGCTGAGACCTCATTACACTAGGATGGTTGGAGGTTTGTGGGCAGTGCGTCATGGTACTGTGGCTGAGCAGTTGTGCCGGGCTGCTACATGGTCACTTGTCCTTACGTTCACAAAAAACTTGCAGGTTACAAGATTTTGTATCACAGAATGTTAGTTTTGGGTGCAATATCATGCATGCAGCTATTTTAGAGCAATCCAGCTTTGGTATGTCCCCAATGTCTTGCATTGTCCCCAAATAGGATGTCAGAGTGTTTTTATTACTCACTGTAAAATCCATTTCTCTGAGGCCATTTGGGGGACACTGTGTTCCCATCTCTTGCTCTGCTTGTTAGCTTAGTGACTGGTTATAAGTTGGTAAATGTTCTACCTGGTTATACTTTATACTCTATCCTTTGGCTTGGTTATTTTCAAAATAATTGGATATCTTCCTGAAGGGGAGGGGCAGGAATATCAATTTAACACTTTCAAGGATTGAAGCGCCCTAATTCCCATGTGTATAGCCAGTGTCTTGCAGTATCCCCCAGTGGACCAAGTGTATTTTATGGTGAGTAATGAAAATCCTGTCATTAAATTTTAATAACATGAAAAAAGGTGTATTATTTTCTTACTGTATGTAGAATTTAATTTATAAATGCACAATACGTCGGTAGTGATTTTTAATGCTTCTCAATGTCAATTGTCACATCTCAAGAGAAAGGGTCTGTAATAAGTTGTGTAGAGAGTGAACCTCCTGAACTATGACATGACCTGTAGTAGTTGCAAATGTTTTGACAGACCTTTTTCTTTTTTTTTTCTTTTTTTTTAAATGTATTTGTATTCTGATGTGCATGAGATACACTTGTTTGGACACATCGTTACAGTACATTGACTATGTCCCTCAACGCACCCCTCAGAACCGAAGCCACCGCAGTTCAAGTTGTACTCTAAATCTAAATGCATGCTCATCAGTTCTGAGGATGCTCAGTGTGCGAATTTATGCAAAGATACACTGTGAGCTGATGTTCTCTCTTCTCTGGAACATGCCCTGAATGTTTTCATTACAGAAAAAGAGATTTCTCAATAGCACACCAATTTGTGTCATAATTTGTATCCACTTAATTGGCTGTCATTTTCACCTTGTATAGTAACCAGTTATCTTTGTGTCTTGTATTACCTTTTAATAGTATTTTCTTGCATTTTTTCAGCAAACGCAAATACCAGACTACGCAGAGCTCATTGTAAAGTTTCTAGATGCCTTGATTGACAAGTACTTGCCTGTAATTGATGAAGAAGCCAGTGAGGAATCTCTGCTAACACCCACTTCTCCTTACCCTCCCGCTGTGCAGAGCCAACTCAGTATTACTGCAAACCTTAACCTGTCCAATTCCATGACCTCCCTTGCAACTTCCCAGCATTCCCCAGGTCAGTGGTGTAACATTGTCTGTGTCTCTAAATGAGTCTGTTTGACCATGACCACGTTTACTCAATAACAACAAGATTGGTAATAAATATCTTTATTGTGAATGTTCTGCTTTGTATTTAACACAAGTTAGTGCCCCTTTTTTTTTATAAACTGTGTTTAGCCATTTTAGATTGTCATATTGCTATGCTAAGATTCATTCTTTTTGTTAGATCTACCTTAATTTGAGGCTCCAGAAAGGGAATTACTTCAATGCAATAAATGTGTGGTATTCTAAAAGATTGAAGGATGTGGATTATATAATTCATCAGTTTTTTGGCAAGCAAAATCTACATCTTGCAAGATACCAAGAAGTTGATAGTGCTCACAATACCAGGGATTGTCTGGGGGAGAATGTGTGGCGAGGTGCTGGTCCCCTTGCTCTGTTCCCAATAGACAGAGCTAGCAAATGGAGAAAAGGAAGTTGAGCGACTGGTAGCGCTCAGGCCTTGTATATGGATATACTGTGATGGGATGTGGTAGACAATGGGTTGAATTAAAGATTATTTAAGAAGGGGGGGGCGGGTCTGTGAGGGAGACACTGCAGTGTGTCCAATAAGGTGGAGGAAGAATGTTCTGCAAGTTAGTGGGGGACAAAGAAAAAATTCCTGTGGATTATTGCTGGATGTTGCTGGTGAGTGCTGGTGTATGTGTGTCCTCACAGATGCCTGTCCGTGGAGATTCGTGCGTGAGGATAAACAGGAGGTCGGTGGCTGATATCAACAAATGCAAACTCAAACAGGAAAAAGCTCCAGATAGTGTAGTAGGTTCAATAACGTGGTTGTAAATTATTAAAGTTGCACTTACAACAGCCCAACTTGGATTGCGCCTGATAGTTCCACTGGAAGCCGGATGCTGGTCTGTGTTTCCTTGGTGTGCGGCTCGGCTGGTTGCAAGTGGACAGTACCGGTGAGTAGCAAGCGTGGAAGAGAAGAGAGACAGTCCAATGGTATAGATCATACGGGAGAGGTGGAATATAAGGTAAACTGCATTTACAGAGGTCCGGATGGTAAGCACCTATCATCACACCGGACTGGAGTGGATCCGTGTGTCTGTGAGTCCTGGTCAGTGGTGCCTTCTGCTGGTCGGCGACCCTGTCAGCTGGTACTGTCCTCTGTGTGTGCATATTGGTACTGGGTGGAAGGTCCGAGTGCTGTCTCCAGCTGATCTTCTGTGCGCTGTCTCCCGCTGATTGTCTGTGACGGCCGTTGTAGATGTGAAGCTGCTGTGGTGAGGGACGGCAGCTAGTAACACGTGATTCCCCAAGAGTGTCCTGGGGAGTGTGTGGGTGAGAAAAGGAAGTAAGAACAATGCAGGGCGAAGGATAAAACTTGTTAATTCAATAGAACAGTGTTGTAACAATTGAGTGGGCGGGTCCAACGTGTTGTCACTCGCAGGTGGCAAGGGTTCTCAAGGGTATGCCGGAGTACATGGTGTGGCGGGTATATATGGGGGAAGGGCAGTGGCTGGATGATGATCGGCGGGAGGAGGGGGAACAAAAGTCTTGTGAAAAACGGCTGTAAGCTGGATCGGGGACGGGCAGAAGCTGGGGTACTGGAGGAGAGAGTGACAGGACAAGTGGGTGGGGAGAAAAACTGTAATAGTGAGGGGGGGGATAGGATATGGTGGGATAGCTAAAGGTAATGGGTGGGAGGGCGGTATAGTGTTAAAACAATAGTATTATGACAATGATACAGGCGGGGGGGCTGCTGGATGTACTAAGGATGCGTAGTTATGGGGTTACAAGATGGTATTTATCTCAAGATCTATGTTCAGGCCTCTGGTTGTGCTTCCACTGGATTTTCTTTCTGTTAATCTGTTTAATGAAGTTCCCTCCTCTCCCAACTTTATTTATTTTGTCAATTCCTAAAAATTGCAGAAATTTGGTGTCCTGGTAATGAGTGGTTCTGAAATGTTCTTACACGCTATGTAAAGTGTATCCATTGCGGATATGTTCTCCTACTCTTACTTTTAGTGGTCTTGTTATTCTTCCTATGTACTGGAATCCGCATTTTGAACGTCTGTTTGTAAAGGAAGTAATGGATGTGGTGGCTTTGGTGGTAGCCTGAAGTAGTGCAGCTTTAGCAGCTGCTGCAGTGGAAGAACCCTTTTGTGGTCGTAAGCCACTTTTGTGGGGTGTCAGACCTTATATGGTTGTTAACTAATCTGGACTAAAGACTACATTTGGATGGGATCGAAGAATAGGTGCCAGTAGGTAATTTTTTATCAGGATGTGCCAATGTTTTTTGAGTGTATGTTGTATAGTTCTGCTCATCTCATACTCTGTGATAAAGAAAGTCTTTTGCTCATCTGAATCTCTGTTTTGAGTATGGGTGAGAAGTGATTCCCTATCCATCGATCTGACGTCAGTGTAGGCCACCTGAATGAGATCTGTATTGTACTTCTTTTCTGCTAATTGTTTTGACAGGGTCTCACTTTGTATGTCGTAGTCTTGTAAATTGGTACAGTTCCTTCTTAAGCGTTTAAATTGTCCAGTGTAAATGTTGGCCAACCATCTAGGATGATGGTGGCTAGTGGATAAGATGTAACTGTTAACATCTACAGTCTTGCTGAAGGTTGTGGTTTGTATTTTATTGTTGTCTATGTGGATGTCTAAATTGAGGAATTCCACTTTCTGTTTGCTGTAGTTTGTTGTGAAGTTGAGGATCCTGTGGTCGTCATTAAGGTATGTGATGAACTGTGTAAGAGTGTCCTCAGATCCTTGCCAGATGAAAAGGACATCATCAATATAGTGCCACCATAGGACTAGGTTCGCGCCAAAGTCATGATGCGACCAGATGTTAGCATAACTAGGTGCGAACTGTGTTCTCATGGCTGTGCCATGTTCTTGAAACCAAAAAGTTATTCTGCGGGATGAATGCTATTTCTTTGAGAAGGAATTCCAGTTGCTCTATGGGTAATGAGCTATCTTGTTTAAGGGTGTGGTTGATGCTCTCTAGGGCCTGTTTGTGATCTATAATTGTGTAAAGTGACATGACATCGCTGGATGCCAGCCACATATCATCTTTCCAGTGTATGCCACTGAGTATTTTGAGAATCTGGGTAGTGTCTTTGATGTATGATTGTCTACATATGGTTGCAGAAATTGATCGATATACTGGGATACATTGGAGGTGAGTGACTGGATATCAGATATGATTAGACGGCCTGGGGGGTGGGTACTGTTTTTGTGTGTATTGGGCAGGAAATAGAAAACTGGAATTTTGGGGTTTTGGTTGTACAGGAAGTCAAATTCATTTTTATTGATCCCCTTTCTTGACCAGACTTGAGGTTATTAAGTGACAGTTTCATATCCTCAGTAGGTTTTTTCTCTAGGCGTAGGTATGTATTGGTGTCCCCTAATATTCGGTTGGCTTCTGTATTGTAGTCCTCTATGTTAATGAGCACTATCCCTCCCCCCTTGTCTGCTGGTTTGATGACAAGGTCCTTGTTGTTCGTGAGGTCCCTTAATGCCGTTCTTTCTGCTCTCGTGAGGTTGTGCTTACTGTGCTTGTGTTTGTTCATTGACTTTAGGTCATCTTCAACTAGTTTCTGGAATGTACGGGTGAAGTCCCCTTTCGTGTGTGTGGGGTAAAAGGTAGATTTGGGTCTTAGCAATGTATGTTTGAATTCATTGGGCGGTGGTGTAGTGGTGAGGTTTCTCTGTTGGGGCTCTAGCGAAATATTTTCTGAGTGTCAGTTTTCGTATGTATTGGTGTAAGCCAAGGAATATGTTGAACGGTTTGGGTTTGTTGGTGGGTGCAAATTTAAGACCTCAATTAAGTAGTGAAACGTGGCTTGGTTCTAGTGGGGTTTTGCGAAGATTGAAGATCCCTATTGGTTTTATGGGTTCCTTGGCTGCTATTTCCTTGTGTTTGGTTCCCTTCTCTAGTTCCTCTTCGTGTTTTTCCCTTTTTCTTTTTAATTGTGGCGTGGGTGTTAGTCCCTCTGATGGGGCTATCATGTTTACCTGTCGTCGGGTTTGTTGTGATGTCTCTGGCGGGAGCATGTGTGTACTTTGTTCTAAAAGTAGCACATTGTGCTTGGTTAGTGGATGGTTGAATCTCTGTTTGTGTCGCTAAGTTCTTTATGTAGAATGCTACTGATATTAAGGTCAATCCAGCTCTGTTCAAATGACTCTATTGCCTTGTTAGTGTATTCCTTGTCCTCTATATTGTAGTTGTCAATGGTGGAGTCTGAGAGGAATGAGGTGTCTGTCAAGGTGGATTGTGTGTCTGATGAGGGTGAGGGTGGTTGGTGTATTCTTTTCATGAATTGTTGGTAGCTGAAGCCTAATTTCCTGTTATCGCACTGATATAGACGATGAGGTGATATTTGTGATTTGTTGTTACCGATAATAGTGGGTGGGTGTATGGATTGAATACTGGTCACTGATGTTTTCTTGGTTGCTTGTCTGGTAGTGGTTCGTTTACGTTCTTTGTGTCTCTTATTTTTTTTGTATTGTGGATTTTTTGATGGCATGAGCTTGTGTATGTTCCTTGTTTTGGTGGAGTTCGTCTCTCCTTTTTTTTGGTGATGAGCGTTTCTCTCTTTTCTAATTTGTTTTTGGCTATTTCTTCCAATTTCATAAAGTTCGGATCAGTTTTGAATGGTGTGAAGCTTTCATCTATATCTTGGATTTTTTAGTAGTTTTGATATTGTTTCCTTTTGGTGGCAAACTTGGAGATGCATAAGTTTAAGGGAGCAATCGTGTAGTATGGCTTGCCCTGCTGTGTCAAAATTTGTGTCAATTGTGTCTAAAGTGGGGGTCTTTTGGCTTTGAGTCTTTAGGAATTATGTCATGTGCTATATACCATTCCTTGGCCTGTAGTTTCTCTAGTTGTGTGAATTGTTTGCATAAGTTGATTCCTTGTTGTCTGATGTTGATAGCATCCTCTAGCTCTGTAAAGAGTATGGACGCTTTCCCTAATCTGTCTGTGTCATCAGTGGTGATTCCCATAGAGTATTGGAGCTGCTGGGATTAGGAGGTATTGATGCAAGATACAAAGAAGTTGATAGCGCTCACAATACCAGGGATTGTCTGAGGGAGAATGTGTGGAGAGCTGCTGGTCCCTTGCTCTGTTCCCAATTGACAGAGATAGCAAATGGAGAAAAGGAAGTTGAGGGACTGGTAGTGCTCAGGCCTTGTGTATGGATATACTGTGATGGGATGTGGTAGACAATGGGTTGAATGAGAGATTATTTGAGAAAGGTGGGGGTGGGTCTGTGGGGGTGACACTGTAGTGTGTCCAATAAGGTGGAGCAAAGGAGGGAGAATGTTCTACAAGTTAGTGGGGGACAACGAAAAAATTCCTGTGGGGTATTGCTGGATGTTGCTGGTAAGTGCTGGTGTGTGTCCCCTCACAGATGTTTAACCTTGGAGATTCGTGCGTGAGGATAAACAGGAGGTCGGTGGCTGATATCGACGAATGCAGACTCAAATAGGAAAAAGAGGGGAGAAAAGCTCCAAGATAGTGTAGTAGGTTCAATAATGTGGTAGTAAATGAATAAAGTTGCACTTACAACAGCCCAACTTGGATTGCGCCTGATATTCCGTTGGAAGCCAGGTGCTGGTCTGTGTTTCCTCGGTGTGCGGCTCGGCTGGTTGCAAATGGACAGTACCGGTTGGTAGCAAGCGTGGGAGAGAAGAGAGTGGATCCATACTTCTGAGTCCCGGTCAATGGTGCCTTCCACTGGTCAGCGACTCCGTTGGCTGGTACTGACCTCTGTGTGTGCGTAGCGGTACTGGGTGGAAGGTCCAAGTGCTATCCCCCGCTGATCATCTGACCGCTGTCTCTCGCTGATCGTCTGTTACGGCCAATGTAGATGTGAGGCTGTTGTGGTGAGGGACGGCAACCGGTAACACGTGGCTCCCCAGGGGCGGGCGTATTGGCTAAGGGTAACCCGTATGACCTGGTGGTGGTCTTGGGGAGTGTGTGGGTGAGTGAAGGAAGTAGGAACAATGCAGGACAAAGGATAAAACTTGTTTATTCAATAGAACAGTGTTGTAACAATTTAGTGGGTGGGGCTAACGCGTTTCGTCACTCGCAGGTGAATTTCTCAAGAGTATGCCGGAGTACATGGTGTGGGGGGTATATATGGGGGAAGGGGAGTGGCTGGATGATGATCGGCAGGAGGAGGGGGGGAATAAAAGTACCTGTGAAAACCGGCGATGGTTTTTTTTTTCTTTGTACCCCACTAACTTGTAGAACATTCTACCTCCTTTGCTCCACTTTATTGGACACACTGCAGTGTCTTCCCCACAGAACCCCCCCCCCTTCCTCAAATCTCTTATTCCAACCCATTGTCTACCACATCCCATCACATTATATCTATAAACAAGGCCGAGCGCTACCAGTCTTTCATCTTCCTTTTCTCCAAAATCTACATCTTACTTTGGCAATACTATTTGGCTGCAAAGATACATATATCCATAACCATAGTCTATGTGAAGAGCTGTTTTTATTGCCACAGGGTTTTGGGCTTTAGATTGAATGGAAAATATAGTAGTGCTAGTTAATGTACAAAGAAATTGTGTATACATTTTGGTAGGCACAACTGTTTTTCTATTTGATATTTTTTTGCCTTAAATGTCAGTAATATGTGTTCTAAAAAGACATCTGAGAGATCCTTCATAATGTATATTGATTGCACTCTGACCTATTAAGTGTGGCATAACTCTTGTAATGGTTGGTTAAATTACCTTTTATTCTTTCACCCCCTTTTAATAGACACATAGACTGTATCTTATAATTCTATTCATGTTGTGTCACCCATTTGTTACTTTATTTTATATCATTATTCATGTTTTTATTTTTTGTGTGTTTTTTTTCTCACTCCCTTTACATTCTGTGTCTGTGAAGCTTCTCTGCCTTGCTCTAAATCTGCAGTTTTCATGCAGCCACTCCCTCATCAAGGTACTTCGTTTCCACCTATATGCACGCATTCACGGTCATGTGCTATAGCTTTTAGTGCTTGGCATGAGCAGTTGTACTAACTTTATAACACCTCAGGGCAGTGCAAATTGCTGGCTTTTGCAAGAAAGAAGGGAAAGATTTCTTTAAAACACCAGTTCTTCTTCTATTTCTTTCTACTGATAATCATAACAAAAGGTAGTGTAGGAAATTATAAATCCTCTATTAGCGCTAAAACATTATTTATTGCAAATCTGGTGAAAATTACCAATATAATATATCCTTGGACCTGATTCACACTTGAGAAGGCTTTAGGTTCTTAATTATACACAACTAGTAGCAAGGTGACTAACCTGATACGCCCCTGGTTTTCAGCTTCTTAACTGACTTACACATGCAATAGGACTACCTTATCTTTAGGTTCTTAGTTTTGTGTGTAGGGTGGCTAATTAAGAACGTTTCTGCCAAACCGAGGCCAGATTTCCTCATTTAAATGCCTCCCTCCACCCAATCTTCTTATCTTTGTTCTTAAGTTTTCCCAACACATCCCTTCCTTCTTAAGTCACTACAAACCTAGAAAAAATAGGTTGGTAATGGCGATTCAGACCCATCCCATTTTTAAGTCCAACGTAATTACACACCTAAAAAGCCACAGTTTCTTAAGTGTAAATCGGGTCCCTAGTTCTTAAAATCTTTCTCTAGACCCTCTGTACTTTTTATTGAAATAAAACCATATCTTTTTCTGCAATTAATAACATTGATAACAGAATATCAGAGGATCCTTGTGTGCCATTAATCTTCTGTAGCAATATATTACAATACTTTCTAAGTGTTCACTGATATGTAAGGTGGCTTTGCTGTATATTGTGTCAGGAAGATTTAACACAGTAGTTAAAATAGTTTTTGTTACAGAATTAAATTCAAATGTAAATTGCTTAAAGTAATATACAAGGTGCATTCAAGTTCTGAGGTTTTCTATTTTTTTTCTAGAATGAGAGCAGGTAGAGCTTGGGGTATGTTCTAAAAGATGCAAGCATTCTATGTGGTTGTGAGAAGCAGATGAGAGCACCATCTGTTTCTTAGAATGCAAATGGTGCCACCTGACGGTAGGAGCATTTCAGACACTGACATGGCCACTTTTACATTCCAATATGCATGTTATCTGTTTTCTCCATCTGTGTGCGTTAACACCCATCGACATTCATTGTCAATTGAGTGAAAGATGTGGAGAAGGCGTTATGGATGTGAAAAATGTACGAAAATTTTAAGAAGGCCCAACATTGTGTGAAAATAATTTGTGAAGACCTGAAAATGTGTAATGTTTTTTGCTAAAGAACACAAGGCTGCACGCGTACAAATGAATAAGGCAACTTTAAAACTTGATTCATCAGTTGTCATCATGGATGACGTTTTTTTAATTTTGAAACAAAATAGTAGTTGGTGCAATGGAAGCACGATGACTGAGAAAATGATAGTGATCCTGTTTTGAGCATTGAGGGTGTCCTTCTCACCAACTGCATCCCCAAAGGTATGACCATGACAGTTGCATCCAGCCAAGAGGTTTTTGAGATGTTAATTCCATTGTGGAAAAATCAACCACAAATATCTGTCTGTGCTTTCCTATCATGACAATGCTCCTTCTCATCGTGTGGCCCTTCTGTAGCATTTTCTCTGTGACAACAACTTTGAACAGATTATTATGATCCCTACTTATCTGATCTTGCATCTAGCGATTTTTGGCTTTTCCCAATGCTAAAAGATACTCTCTGTGGCTGCATGTTTTCCAGTCATGCAGCCCTTGTGTTGTCTCAACATACCCCAAGAATGTGTTCACAGCAGCAATGCGGTCCTGACATCAACATTAGATAGGGATGCGGTTAGAGGGAGACTATGATGAGAAGTGACAATAGTTTTTAACTTCCTGGTGTATGTGCTTTGCAGGCAAAAAATAAGAGAGCTTAGGATTGAATGCGCCTTGTAAAAATTGCTTAAAATAGTTTTTAGTTTAGTAATTGAAAGTGGCAAGTTATCAACAGTTGGGATTGCACATTAGCATAATTATTATAGGTTGAACTTGATTGTTACATAAGTTATATTAATAATATCTTAAAATAATTGAACTGGTGATTTAAATTTTATGTATTATATTGTGTATTTGTGAACTAACTTAAATAACCTTTTGCAAAATGTTTAAAAAATGTGCTTAATATTGTAATCATATTTTACGATGTAACATGGTAGTTATTTTATTACAAATTACAGTAATGGATTGTTGTACCACCTCAACAATTTAGACTTTAAAATAGTGTTTCTATTCACCCAGTCTGTGGGTCACTGTACCCAGTTAGGGGTCTTAGCTGTCCCTGCTCCCTTCTTTCCTATACACCAATGTAGTACATTTTATGTGACCAAGAACCAACTAGTGAGCAATTTTCACCATTGCTTCATGTGAATACAAGCTACCATACATTGCTGCAATACGTTCTGCTACGTTTTTTTTTGTAGTACAGACTAAAAATGTGCATAATTCTCATTCTTATTCCTTTCTTTGTTTTCAATTTAGGCTAATATACAGTTTTTCTCTAGAGCAGTTATTCCTTTTAGATCTTTACCTCTAAATTGTGTTGTGTTTTGGCTGTAATTATCAGTTGTGTTTTTCCCTTTTGGTTAAAACTTCGGTACAAGTGTCGGGGTGACGATTGACTTTTAGATCCCAAGATTGGGATTCAATAAACTAATAAACTGGTGTTGTTTCTAATTTGGAGCTAGACTTGTGACATAGTGGATATGGGTGCAGTTAAATTATCTTTAAGAACGAGGAGTTTCATTCAACAACCTAAGTGGTGTAGTTTTGCTCCCTGGAGTTGTGTCCAATGGTGCAACAAACCTCTCAAACAAACTGTTTAGTTGTGAAATAATTCCTTCACTTATAGGTTGTCCTAAAGGTATATTTAGTCTCTTTCTAAATGTTTTTTATTTTTTTTATTGTTGATATAGGCATGCCAATGGTGCTCAGGAGGTCCATATCTCCCCCAGTTGTATATGAAAATGACACTGGTAGACAATGATTTTGTCACAGGGCTCCTCATGTGTTTTTACATATGTATTATCTACGCTGACTTCAAGAATGGTTATAGATTCTTACATCATCCACAATTAAGTTATGCCCTCTGACAAGGGTTGCTTTTAATATTTTAAAGTAGGTTAGTCCATGCGTTTTGGTCATCAGGATTATGCTATAAAGCAGCTGCATGGACCTGTCTTCTTCCAAGGGAACAGCGAATGCTGCATGGTACTACTTTGCCACTTTGACCAATGCCTATGGCTGTGTTAACTGTCTGGTCTCTCTTTGCTACCTGTGTGGGACTGTACTCCGGATGCAAAACACTGTCAAATTCCTCACAGGCTGGTGAAAGGTTTCTTGCCAATGAATTTTACTGTTCTAATGTTCTAATGATTTGGAAGGAACAGAAAGACCTCTGCACAGACTGCTACTTTTGTCTGACATTTTGGGCATCAGCTCCATGTCCAAGCTCACCCTGACATTCCCATTAAGCCTATGCCAAAAACACAGAAAAGTTCAAGCTTCAAATATATGAACAAGAAAATCTTGACCCAACCTTTTTGGCTCCTTGTCTATCCCCTGTACCACATTTAGTTACACAAGGAGATCGCAGTGAGATTTGAACCTTTATAAAAGGGAAGCAGGATCCAGATTTAAAGGTTGGAATCCCTTTCATAATGACACTAAAGTATGTGTTTTCAGACAGAGGCATATTAACTTTAAGGATTTTTTTTGCCCTTAAAGATTTGTCATTTCCCATGATGTACGGAAGCACTTGGTCAGAAATACAAAACAGAGGATTGCTGTCTACACATTAATTTCTCTAAAGTAAGCTTTATTCCACAGCAGCCACAAAGTTATCCTTAGTACCACTAGCTCATGCTGCTGCTCTGAAGGTAACACATAAGAGCATGTAACCTTACTGAATAAAATCAAATGGTATGAATTGGTAACCTTTAAGTCATTTATTTCTTGCTGGGACTACAACTGTTTCACAAACAGACAGTAGAGACTGGGAAAACCATTACATTCACAAACTGGGGTGAAAGCAAACTTAACTAACCGCGGCAGTGAAGAATGTTATCTGTGCCATACTTGTTGATTCTGAGTCTATATGCCTCTGCTCTGTATATAAAGCTGGGTCTTGCAGAGAACTATATCAAAGCACTGGAGCAGAGTGGGCTTTCATTTGCACATTTGAGAAAGAAATTCCCAAAGATTAGATAGTCAAAGCTTAGAGGGAATCTTTATTGGTCATCAAATAGGAGAACTGATGCTCAGTGGGAGCTTTGATAGTCTGCTTAAACCTACTGAAGTTGCTGCATGTTGTCGATTTGTACCTGGACATCTTTCCAGCTAATTTTGGGCAGTCAGCAATAAATATGCTGAACGCTTCCACCAGGATATTTACATAATGGATAAGCAGTATCCGGGCAAGTGGAATACAAAGTATGTTTGCTGTCTATTGTTGAACTTTAAAAGAGATGACCTTGATTCAAATCACAGTCGAAAATTCTATGCATCAACATTTTAGGTGTGTTAATCATTTACTATAGCTATCTTGTTAATAAACGTAATGTTGTAAACTTGAATTGGGTTTAACTCTAAATTCTTACTTGATAGTCATTCTATAACACTTGTTTTGAATTCAGCACGGAAAACACTATGCAATGCACTTACACAAACTCTCACAAAAGTTGTAAAGATTTTGTTGACAAACGTAATCTGTAGTCTACAAATAAGCCATTGTACCCATTATATGTTGCTTTTTAATATTTGGTGCTTAGTCTTGAACCAATCCGGTGGTATTCCGTGTATGTTGTTTTCTTTAATTACTTAATTTTCAGGGCACATATTGGTCTCTCAGTGCAAGTTGATTTACAGACGTGTTCTAAGAGAACTATTTTACAGCCAGTGAGATAAAAGGACTCAGGTGTACAGAAGTATTTGATTGTAACTTTTACATAATTAATTTTTTTCTTGAAATTTCTTGGCTATACATAACACTACTCACGTTATAAATTAGCACTGCTATTATAATTTGGTTCTTTATTCTGGGCTAATCCCACTTACTTTGTTTGTTCCCAACTATAGATGATCCCACCCACATGTGGCCTTTTGCAGATTTTATTTTACTTATTTTACGTCCATAAAGTTCACCTGTGCTTATACAAATGCTCAGAAAATATGAATGTAGTTGAGAGGGAAAGGGAGGTAGGATTGTTTGAAGGGATGGGAACAAAGGGGGGAAATAACTGAGACCTTGCAGGTAGATTACAACAAGTTTGCCAGAAACGTGTAGCCTTAAAGAATAGCCGGATATGCCAGTGTCTTTGAATTATGTGACTAATGCTGCCAGGGTAATCTTACTTGCCCGTTTTAAGAATGACTGCTATTTAAATGCATGCACTATGCAGAAGACATGGAATGCTGCAGAATTATTATATCAGAATTATCGTTTTATTTAAAAAATGTGGTAGATATGTTTGTGATATGCAAATGATATGCATGATGTATGTTGAAGATCAATAAGGGTTGTGCATCTTTTGTTCAACTTCACAGCATGTTTGTTTCTGACCTTTCCTGGTATTGTTATGTAAAGGTTGTAGTACTGCCCAGATTGATAAAAGGCACAGTACTTAGTCATTGCATTGATTTTTTTTTTTTTATTATAAAAATCCCTTTGCTATACCAAGATAATTTTGACTGTTTAAATTAGTTACATAATAAAATTGAAAGGGACATGTCATTAGCATTATAGGTGTTTAACTTTTGATGTTTTATAAAGCACTTCTACACTAAACTAATTATTTCACACCTCTTTGCATTATCAAGTGTTATAAGAGTTGACAGAAGGTATTTGGGTCAATCAAAGTTATAGTTGGGACAAAGACAAGAAGAATTCTATTCTCCGCTTTAAGGATGGTCATTACAGTCTGCTTTGAGAGGTCTCAAATCTGTCTTGTTTTAAATATTAAATCAATATACCGTAGGTCGTCTATTTTTTTTAATGTTTTGGATAATTTTATGTATTTATCTTGTTTTGAATAATTTTGTAATAAAAAATGTTAATCATAAATTTCTTTAACTGTGTAACTCTTATAGTCCCTGCTATCTTTCTTGCATTTCTTTTCCTCTCTGATCTTATAGGAAGCACTGGAGTCAATGGGTTTAGTTAGTTAATGAGGTATGCTAGCATTTTAACAATCCTTTAGAATGGCAAGCGCCTCTCTCTCTCATCTTTGCTTGCCAAAGGAACCATTCTAGGGACAGCTGTTGAATAAGAAACCCTTGAGTAAGGTAAATCTTCCTTCTGGTGGGCATAAGCTTTGCAGATTTATGTTTATATAATTGGTTTAAATGTTTTTCAGTTTTCTATTCACCATGCCCTCAATCATTTTAAGCACATTGTTTTAGCAGTCTGCTCTTATACTGTTAGGTATATTAGAGTTGCTTTGGACTGGAGTATAGCTGTTAAATTTTCAGTTCATCCTCACTATTCTGTCAAGGAAGTTTTCCAGGGCCCTGGCAACATGAGAAGTAGTGGCAGAGCTTTTTGCTTGTTCCCAAGGCATAATCTAACTAACCTAAGTGCATAACCTAAGCCAGGAGCTTTGTGATTGCCTCTGATCACTGTTGGCCCCTGATAACATTAATGGTATAAGAAAGCTATTATTGAGAACCTCATTGCATTACCAAGAGAAACCAGTGTATGTGTTAAGTACAACACTATTTCTGATGACATATAATTTTAATATTGTACTGAACTGTATTGGCCAATACCATTTAATTGTGCCACCGGACAGTAGCCCATTATCTTGCCCTTTTTATAAATCTGCAAGTATGAGCATAATTCACCTAGAATACTGTGTTCAGTTCTGGAGGCCATATCTCCAGAAAGACATAAATACATTAGAGACTGTGCAAAGAAGAGCAACTAAAATGGTCCATGGCCTGTGTCACAAAACATACCAAGAAAGGCTAGAGGAACTAAACGTGTATAGCTTGGAGCAGAGAAGGGAGAGGGGGGATATGATAGCAGCTTTCAAACATATCAAGGGTTGTGACCGGCTAGAGGAGGGTGGCATTTTTCAAAGGAAGAGGTGTAATAGAACACGAGGGCATGGATATAAACTGGAGGGTGGTAGATTCAGAGGAAATGTACAGAAAAATTACTTAACTGAAAGGGTGATAAGTGGAATATTCTCCCATCTGAGGTGGTTGAGGCCAATACAGTAGAACAGTTTAAACAGTAACAGTAAACTAAATTGAGGGTAAATAGGGTCTAGGGTCAGTATAGTTTTGAATAAACAAATAGGCAGACTGGATGGGTCATGTGGCTCTTATCTGCCGTCACTTTCTATGTTTCTATGTATGTTTCTATAATTCTGGCTTATTTATCCTAACGGTGCAGATTCATTGACTTGTTGGGCTTGTTATTAAAAACCCTATTAATTATCTTTACCGGGAGAAGTCTTTGAACAGCCTATGTTAGTTTATGCTTTTTGGGCATAACACAGTTAAACAGTGGTTCTCAACCTTTTTTCTGGGAATACCAGTTATCAACTATGAGTTCAGGTCGAGTATTACTTTGCAGATTGTGTGTGTGTGTGTGTGTGTGTATATATATATATATATATATATATATACTCGGACACACACCTCCAGAGTTCATTCTCTCTACATACTGCACGTGTGCACTAACCAGACGGACCCGCTGCAGGCCTTGTTCCAGGACGCTGATACAACCTGCTATGCTGATCATTGATCTATGCGCCATTTGAACCATTGGGTTCTTTAAATCTGGTACGCTGCTATCTGTACTTGTGTGCAATATCGTGCAATTACTTTCTTGTCTGTTTTATGTATATCTTAACGGATTACTTTTAGTCTGTTTATGGTACGCAGATTATTTTACCTTAATAAACCATATGAATATGACTATGATAAAGGCGCTCCCTACAGAACTTAGCTAAAGCCAAAAAAAAAGGGGGTCCACCACCAGACGGCATATATGAACCCCAACATTAGAACCAAAGATTAAAGAACGATATAATATACAGTTATTTGCCTCACCTAGTGCTTTCAATTAAAAATGAAATAAAATGTAATGATCTCTTAAACACATTCCTAAAAAATCAAGTAATATTTCTTTCATTATAGCAGTGTAAGATGAATAACAAGCAAATTATATAGAAATTAAAATCAGATCAGATATGGCATACATATAAAACATATGTGCATCATAAATACATGCTCCATTACTCTCCTGGAGGTTTGTGGAGCGTTTCCCTGAGTCGTCCTCTTTTAAGTGACTACTGTAAACATTAAATTGATTAGTCCTGTTACAGGAGGCACAAATGTGACACGCCACAGAGGTTTAATCTTTTGTTAAATGTCTGGATATTGTATGCATATATCCTATGTGTTGCACCCTAAAATGTGGTGGGTTGTAGTTGGGGATTATGTTTGATAATGGATCAGTTGAACATCAAGATCAAATGTATTGCAAACACCTTTTTACACAACACTGTTTTATGTGTGCCTTTTTATTGCATGTACAATTTATTTGTCTATTTTTAATTTATATACTTAAAAAGGTGTTGCTTGTTTATCAAGATGTATGCGCTGGAGAGATGATTGAATTTTATTTCATTATCTGGCAGACCTATATCAGCAGGTTTCCAAGTATGTTTCCGAATTCTTGATGGTCTTTGACTCAACATTGCACTTAAAACTCTGCATGTCACCTTTGCATCTAGAGATTCTAGCTTTGGTCATAAGGTGCTGCATTTCCTCCCTTAGGAACAGCTTTGTCTTCCTTGTGTCTTATGTGTCTTAAGTTTATCAAATGTTTGGGGGTTTTTTGGTGCAGATTTAAAAATAACTATTAAAGGTTAAATTTAAAAATATTTGGCAGTGTAAATATTTGCAGAAGCTTGAGAAAAAATAAATTAACGTTATTTTCTTTGTTTTGTATAATAGGGATTGACAAGGAAAATGTGGAATTGTCTCCAACCACCGGCCACTCAAACAGCGGTAGAACGCGCCATGGTTCAGCGAGCCAAGTGCAAAAGCAGAGAAGTGCTGGCAGCTTCAAACGTCACAGCATCAAAAAGATTGTGTGAAGATTTTTTTTTATTGCCCTTTTTATTTATTTTACAGTTCCTTTTCTAAAACAGACTTACCTAAGCGGTCAGCTTACCAGTGGCGCACCGCGCACAATATGATGCTGCACTTAATTTTCTTAATGTTCCCATGCAGTCAGCCATGTCGCCAGATGATCAACACATTTAAAGCATTGCTTGAACTCAGCACTGTTTGGTTTCCTTAGCATTTTCCCTAATTTTTTTTTCTGTTTCTTTATTATCTACATTTTTGTAGGGAACCATGGTCACAAGCATATTGATGACTTGTGAATTCTGAATGAAGGATTTTGTAATTGTGATAATGGTGGCCCTGCCTTTACTGCATAAACTGTCTAAACTTGGTGGCATTTCTTTTTTGCCTTGTTTGTTTTTTATAATTATTATTTTGTTTATGTGTTTTGCATTTAACAAAATGTTAAAGCTAATCCTTTTTAGTGGCTTTGGTGGGAGAAATGTTCTGTAGACACCCCCTTCAAAAACACTTTTAGCTGTGGAATTTTTTTTACCTATTTGCTTAAAAGTGATTTCCCAATTTAAATAAAACTTGTTTTTGTAATGGTACTTTGTTTAAGCAAATATGAATCGGTGTGTGAAAGGGGCCACCATACCAATTAGGTTTCTGGGTACTTGCAATAAATTTCTCAAATTAATTATATTTTTATTCCTATTAAATAAAAACTATATATATTTCAAATTATGTTGCTTACACTGTTAAAGTACGCCGTTAAGCAGCATTTCTTTCAACTTAAATGCAGCGGTTAGTCATTTCTGTCTTTAAAATGCACTATTTATAAAAGGCAGAATGTTTTCTGAAATCATTTAATTTGAGATGTTTTTTATGTAAATATTTGTGTGTTAATTTGACAGAAAACTGTGTAGTATTCAAGGTGAAATTTGTGGTTGCATCTGAGTAGTATAAGGGCTTTAACTCCTTTCTGCTAGACGATCGTTTCCTGATCCCTTCCATGGAGGCATTAAAAGGTTTCTTGCATTTAGGGCATGATCTTTGTTTAAATATGAATGCCCTCAATGTGGTGGGGCATAATTTGCAATGGAATATAAATGTCACTTACCCAGTGTAGTGATGCACTTTTATGTGCAAGTTAGCATTTAGAAAATAATAAATAATAAAAAATTTCATAAAAATGTGGCACGTCGAAGCCAGTTAATGGTACTTTAAAACTGAAATGGTCCTCCTGGTAGGAGCTGCATCATAAATCGTTATGTACTTAACATTCGTAGGTCATAGGGCATTTAAGGCCTAGTTATTTACAAAGCTGTATCTTTTCATAGATCATTGCCTTTCAAATTCTGTAGCGTTTCAGATCCCTTACTTCTCTGTAGTAATAGTGCTACAAACGTCAGTGATTTCCCTGTTCAAATAGACCAGAATTTCCAGAAAATGGCTTTAGTGTTTTTTGTTTTTTTTTCATTTCACTAATTAGACTTGATACAGGGGTCACACAAATTGAAGTGAACGCATGTTCTATCACTGTGAAATAATTACATTTTCTAGTGGTGTGAAGAATTAAGTGACTTATCATTTCATACGGCCTTCTAAGACATGTGCCACTATTGCAAAGCATATACTGTAAAGCTTTTTAAGGGTCTAATCCACATTTCTGAGGTAAACAGAGGTAGGCGATTGCTCCAGTCCATACTTAACTCAGAGGAAAACAATCCTTTTTGACAAATTTGAGCAAAAGGGAAAGACACATAGGTGCTTGTTTTTAGGGCTTAAATATATTTACTGCTGAACGTATGTATAAATGAATACTTAGATGCAACAAGTTAGTTCTTGGGCTGAAAACCAAGAATGGCTTTGAAATAAAACACAAAGTATAATTATATGTAATACAACTATAGAGTGATTTAAGTGTATTTCAGTAAATCAAACTCCACAGCTAAACAAATAGAAATAATGGTACAAATAAGTGTTGAGATTTAATATAGCACATAATCTGCATTTAATCACAATATAAATCATAATTTGACTTTGTAAATAAAATGTCTTATTTTGTTGTTATCAGACATTGTGATTTTAATTCCTTTTGTTTACAGTCCTGAAAAAATAACTGTGGACAGAAACCTATTATGCAAATAGTCTGCCAAAATCCCAGTGTACTTCTGTTTAGCTATTTTACAGTAGCGAGTGTTAAGGTAATGTCCAAACTGTCCAGTGACCTGCATGAAACAGGCACATACACATGAATGTATGTGTGTTTCGCTGTCATTATGGATTGACATCATCTGAGAAAACTACTTTTAATAACAGAATGGCCTAACGTAGCATGAAAGAGTTCAATATGCACATCAGAAATTTAGTAACAGTTTTTGATCTAGAATTTGCAGCAGTTCTCATTTCCTTGATTATTTTTTATTCTTTTGTACATGTTTAATATAGATGAATCCAGTACCATCTTTATTCACTGTAAATGATTATTACAGATTATTTCTTGAGGGACAATTGCTAGGGATTTACATTAAATAGATTAGATTTAATTATATTTTGTGCACATTGTAGAATTAAATTTGGCAAGGTTTGGCAGCCCCTTGAGTGCAAATACTGTTGAGATACGTAGTAGCAGAGCAGCTGAAAGGATAAGGTTGCCTTGTGCTGCAATTAGAATCATTCTAAAAAAAAAAACATTTTGGAGCTTAGAAGCTTAGATTAGTTTTACTGGCATATTATTTGTTCTGAAAAGTCTTCATATCAACCATTCATAGTTATATACAGTTTTATCCTCTGTTTTACCAACAAATATGATTGTGTATATAAAACGCACTACATTAATACAACACTCCAGTCTTAGGATTGATAAGTGAATTTGAGGCACACAAGCTATTTATTTGCAGGTAAATCTCAGAGAACCATGTATTGGCATTTTATTTACACGTTTTATTTAATTTCTGTAGCAGTCTTAATATGTTCTAATTCATGCCATTAATCTGGCACATGAATAACCTTTGAAATATTGAAAGCATCATTTGGTTTTGGCACCTCAGTCGCCATTCTTCGTGTGCTAAACCTTTTTGACATGTCAACATGCATAAAACAGTTGGCACTAAATTTTACAATAAAACTAGCCCAGGTACGAAATGAAATACCAGTTTTATACTCCTAAGGGTTTCAGGCTACCTCTCCCTTACCTGTCATTGAATTCTATATTTCATATTTAGTAAGTGTTGCAATAAATAGTCCCATATGAAGCATTTTTGAAAGCTGCATAAAATAACTCATGACCTATTATGTGGTAATACAAATTAACCAAATTGTATTTGTCTATTTGTACTGGACCAATCAGTTATTTTATTTTTTGTTTCTAAGGGTTATTTGTTTTTTGAATTTGCTGAATCTCTGAAGTGCATATTTGCTTCAATATATACTTGTGTTCATGAACGTGATTAATATCCATTTCCTTGTGTGTATGGGCAGCCTATGATTTTAACATGTTTTTTTTCCTCCCCTCTTAAGCATGTCTTGTCCAATGTTATGCAACCGACTTTGCCACAAAAAGTCACTTTTAAGTGTTAGCAACATTACTTTTTTAATGCAGTACATTCATCTGTAAATATTTTTGTGTAAAATTTGACAGAAAAGTATATTTACTACACTGTAAATACATGTGACAATATATTGTATTATTTTGCTTTTTTTTGTAAAGCAGTTAGTTGCTGTACATGTATAACATACAGAATTTGATTATTCTAGTGTTAGTAATTGTTAACTTCTCTCCTTCCTGCTGTTGAGTATGTCATTTAAATGAAGAAAAAAAAACTGATGCTGTGTACTACAAACTCTCACTGTGTATGATATTTCTTTTCAGGCCATAAAATTTCAAATGTTACTTTACTCACTATCCTGTTAATATTGTAAGCAAGTGTATGCCAGCAGGA
>WWET01001800.1:137086-150571 GCA_011038615.1 Limnodynastes dumerilii | reverse complement strand
AAACTGCCACCGCCAGCCAAACTGGCATCTAGATACAATTATCAGATATGATTGATCATAACTGTTCTCTACCCAATGTCCCCTTATGTATGTACATCTCCTTTTTGAAGTAAAATGTAAATTTAACCTGCTTTTTCTCTGTTTGTATTGTGTTTTTATTACTGAACTGAACTGAAATATCACGTCTCAAAGACTGTCGCTCTATTTCCCCCTGAAATGTTGATTGAACAAGTTTGTTTTATCAAAATAAGCGAATGACAAAAAACCTTAATGATGATAATTTTCCAAAGAATAAAATATAATGAAGACATAATATATTAGATTTTATAAACTGAAACCACAAATGCAGCTATTTCTGTATTAAAAAAAAGAAGATATTGTAAAAGCAAACTGAGCACTCTGTTGTGGAATTAATAAAAAATCCAAATACACATTTGGAATGGCTAAATATGTTACAAAAGAAGCATTCTGATAGCCTGTTTATTAAAATATACACCTAATTATTTATAATAGACAAAAAAATTGCAGTAATAACACAGATATTGAGCCTTCAAAGTAAAGTACAGTGAGTAACTCTCATATATATTTCTAGAATGAAAACACATTGACATTGTGTCTAACGATAGGTTCTTTGTGTATAGTAATAAGTAGTAAAATGTAGGCACTACTTTAGTGTGCGGTCTACCAGAGCGTGTGATCAATCAGAACTTTATACTATAACATTTATATTTTGTATAACAAAAGCAATTATGAACATGGCTGCTTTATACTTAATTTTATGTTATAGGATATACAAATCTAATCTTAGTAAAATTAATTAACGATATACAGATTGTATGTCATTCTCAAATGGCAAAAACAAATCTTCTGCATCCTTTCTTATAGTTCACCGTAAATGGCGGTTACCATTTAGATTTCAGGCCATTTCTCGGAATGAATTACTGAGCCTGTTTTCGCATTCTAGCTGAATGATTAATTTAAGTATGTTTCTGGTTCACCATTGTACATAAAAATATCGACAATCAGCCTTGCTTCAGACCAAAAACCCAAGGCTTATCAATTCTACCTGTTGTTTTGTATATCTGCATCACTGTCTTCAGAAAGAGGATGGTTATCACCATTTAGTATTCTTCCATGGCTCTATTTCCGTTGACCATCAATTCTTGTCGCATCAATTTGGTTGGGGTAAACGTCTATCAACCACCTTACCTTAGTGCGTACAAATGGCTCCACACAAATCTCAGGACATATTAAAGCAGTTTGTTAAAGCACTACTAGACTTTCCTGTAAGGGTTATTATGTTCATGGATATTTTATTTTCATTAAAAAAAAACAGTTATAAAATTCGGCATAAAATTAGGTTGCAATGTAATTTGTTTATGTTGGTATAATGGAAAATTGGCACCCTTTATGACCATATCCACCAATTATATGTGGTTTTATATTTCACTGGCATCTGCTGCCGTTGTGTTTATCACTATCCTTAGTTTAATACAAAGCAAATTTAACATAATTAACAATGGAAACAAGTTTAAACTTTAATTTTTAAAATATAAGTAATAAAATTTATAAATTTTATATCTAATTTCCATTGTAATTTTGGAGTGTTAGTGCACCCTCCAATCCTCGTCTTTTTCTTCTCTGGTCTTTATTCAGACCAAAAACCCAAGGCTTATCAATTCTACTTGTTCTTGTTTTGTAAATCTGCATCACTGTCTTCAGAAAGAGGATGGTTATCACTATTTAGTATTCTTCTATGGCTCTATTTCCGTTGACCAGCAATTCTTGTCTCATCAATTTGGTTGGGGTAAACGTCTATCAACCATCTTACCTTGTGCGTACAAATGGCTCCACACAAATCTTAGGACATATTAAAACAGTTTGTTAAAGCACTACTAGAGTTTCCTGTAAGGGTTATTATGTTCATGGATATTTTATTTTCATAAAAAAAAAAAAAAAGTTGTAAAATTCGGCATAAAATTAGGTTGCAATGTAATTTGTTTATATTGGTATAATGGAAAATTAGCACCCTTTATGACCATATCGAAGTACATTCTGTATTCCCCACATGTCACTTTTTTTTTTTTTTTTGCTTATCGCTACCACATTGATGAAATTTCTCTGATATTCGGACCATCAAGGAGACCATTTTCATGTAAAAATGCATCAATGTTTTCTTATGTGCAGATGGTATTTTTTTTTTATTTGTTTATTGGAAACCAAATTTACCCAACATGTAAAGGTAATGAATTCAATAGGAATGTAGATTTGTAACCATAAAATGTACCAATTATGAAGACAGCATGTATCAGCAGGTGGTTTCCCTTCGATATGTCGAAGAGACAGGACAGGGGTTGTAAGAGTGAGAAAAGAGGGTTTATAGGTGGGCCAATTATTCACTGCAGGAAGAGGGGGGTTTAGAGGCAACAACCTTAGAACAGTTAAGTTAAAAATGCGGCACTTAGAACTGGGAGACCTGAGGCAAAAGAGTATCATAAGGTCCAGGAGTGTTATGCTAGAGGGCCAAGATCCCTAGAATTGAGCGAAAGGACTGGGTTTCTTTAAATTGGAGCCAGGGGAACCAAGTTGCTGTAAATTTAGGGGGACGGTGTATGCCTGAAAGGATGGTATCGTCCATGACCATGCATAGATTAATCTTGGAGAACCACTCCTTCAGGGACGGGGGACTTCTGATCGCCAGTGAACTGGGATGACTGCTTTGGCCGCACTGTTCAAATGTCGCAGGAGTGATTTTGTTTAGCTCAGTATTATTCAGAAGCCAAAAGGAAGGGCCAAGTGGAACAGGTAAACCAAGAATAGAAGAAGCTATTTCTTTGACCTTCAGCTAGAAAGGGGTCAATTTAAGGCAATTCCACCAGATATGGAACAGGGTTCCCCTACTCGACCCACACCTCCAGCAAGTCCCAGAGACACCCAAGTGCATCCACGCTAATTGGTCTGGACAATGGTACGAGCGAAAGAGAACTTTATAGTGAGTTTCCAAAAACCATAGTCTGGTAGAGCTAGCAGGTATGATTTAGTCCAGAGTTGATCCATATCTTGTCTCAATGATACGGATCAACGTATATGATTATCAATGTATACACGCTCTGCCACTGCTAAAAAAAACATTTTGTTGTTCAAACATGTTGGTGGATTGCTAGCAGTGGCAGAGCGTGTATACATCGATCATCAGTTAAGAGGTTTGAACTTTGTACTTTTATGAGTATGGGATACTCGGGTCCTATTGCCATGAAATTAGTCTGTGAATACCTGTATACTTACCTGATATTCCAAGAGACACGTGCCCTGCGACTGTTTTATTGTTTTTACTACTGTTTGGTTTTAACAATATTAAAATAGAATCTATATAAGCTGGGTCAGTGGATCTTTACAATTCTGGAGGGAACATAATCAGAGGAGGAACAGTGGAAGGAGGAGATAGTTGTTGAAGTTCTTAGACTCAAGAGAAGTCAATTGTGAGTGTAAAATCTTTAATACGGTGGATTAATATACTGCGCAATTAGGCTTTTCTTTTTTATGTCAGATACTACGAGTGAGATAAATTTTGAAGTGCTCAGATTCAAGAGGAATAAACTGTGGGTGCAGTTTTTTATTTTCATTTCTGTGGATAAATTATACTACCCAAGTGGGTTGTCTCTTTCTTTATTTACTAGAACTTATAAGTGAAATAGGAGTCGGATCTTGGAGTTGTATATAAGGATCAAGTCATTATTTGATACGGCTCTGTGCAAGAAATTAGATTGTGAGCGCATTTCCTCCTCGCATTTTCCCTTTCTTTAGTATGGTGATAAATAGACTGCACAAATATTCTTTCTATTTTCCTACATGCACTTACCGTGTTGTCTGCAAGAACAAATTTCCCATGAGGTACTGACATACTTCAAGGATTTCATAAGATCAGGAAAAAGAAATTTAAAGTGTATTTCAGTCTGCATTGAGATAAGAGAGGAACCATGTGAGTGCGATATAGATTTATTATAAGTGTCCCGTGGGTAAAGATGATGGCACAATGAGTCTTTTTCTTCTTTGATGTTTTCATGGCAGGTTTGGTTGATGGAACAACAGAGGCAGCATCTTTTGGAATAGTTGGAAAAGCAAAGACTACCTAGTGAGAACTTTCTTTTGAGGACTGAAAACTGTCATATATTTCCCGCATGTAGGATAGCAGGGCACTCCCCTCTGCTCTGCTATGTAAGAATTGTGGATCTACCAGCAGGACCCTATCTTAAGTATTTAGGCAATACTGAGTTGTATGTAAGGGTTTTGCCGAATCCTTATTGTACAACTGAAATGCCTCTGCCCAGGGGACTCTGATCCACTCAGAGTGCAGCATCGGTCGGCTGCGCTCTGTTGCAGAGAATATGGTACTCCGTAACAAAATGGTACAATTTTCAAGCAGACTTCCCTATGTAGTGTACATAAGTCTGCCTTGCGGTATTGGGTAAGAATTCAGGCCTGTGTGAGAGAGAGAGGTAGGGGGAATGTATTATGGTGTGCGTCGGGAACTATGCTTGTCTGCCACTCTAGGAGCCTGACGTGTGGGACCCTAAAACTGGTTGTTTTTCTGGAATGTCTCCTTAATCAGGGCTGAACAAAACCCATCAAAGGGCAAGGCTTTTCAATGCTCGCTTGGGATCTGAATCTGCGTGGCAGGATTGTAACCACTAGATTCTTCAGACCACTTCAGATAAGCCAGAAACCATAGAAATAGTTGTTGCTGCATCAAGGGAAGTATCAATATATCCCAATGCAAATCCCACAACAGGACCAGGTCTTTCATGGACGTATCGTCCGCAAGTCTCGAAGAAGCATTCCATAGCCTATAGCCGATAATACCCATGCTGAAGGGAAAATGGTTCTAAGCAATACCCCTGCAGCCATATTGTTCATCTTAAGAAAATAGTCACATCTTCTGTCAGTGCTGTCCTTGAGAACAGTGGTCTCTGGGACAGGTAGTGTAGTTGACTTGGAAATACAAACTATGGGAGCATCAACTCCTTAATTAACCAGGTAACAGGTAACCCTTCTATTTCCTCATACTCTTGGGAATCTCCTTGGTCTGTTATATTTTAGACCTGATGGACAGCTCAGACTCATTTATTAACGTATTTATTGACTCAAATGGATCCTCACTCTCTGAGCCCACCTTCCTGCACTCCTTATTTGTGGAAATCTCTGAATCTGAGAGGTCTTTTAAAAGGGCTGCGTGGGGCCACATTACATAACTTAGTACATGGTTCAATCATCCTCTGTTAAAAATAAATAAATAAATTAAAAAAAACCACTGAACTTTAATAGGTCACAGACTGGGAACAAGCTGTTCGTCAGGGGCTAAAAGCTCAGAGGGGGATTTAGTTTTCACCACTCTCCTCGCCATTACATTGGAGAAATCTGCTACTGCCACCAGCAGCAACTTTCTTTCCCATATGAAAGCAGCAGCTGGCCATGGCTGACAAGGTTCAAGAAGCCTGGTCTCGCAAGCGGAATAATATGGCGTTTTGGTCCTGCCATGCACTGGGAAGTTTTGTGTAGCAAGTAAAAGAAACGCAGTAGAATTTCCTGTGCCACACTAGTAGACTCTTTTTTTGCTAGGAAATAGTGGAAAACAATAAAACTGTGTAAACTAGATGCAATCCTACTATAACGGTAAAGGGGATGGTACAAACAGAAGACAGTGTTATTAAATCTATAATAAACAGAACCTGCACAACACTCTCAAGGGTTAAGAATGATGATGAACCCTGAGGAGAATTCCCTGCAGGAGAGGAGCTTAATCTAGTATTCAGACAATATATAATATCTTTTTTTTTTTTGTGGCTTATTAAGCCTGTAGTAATGGAAAACGCACCGAGGAGGAGGAAACCATTATACTTCAAGGATGGATTACTGCAGTTTTCTTCCACCCAGGCATAAAGATTGCCTACCCATACAAGGAACAGGATCCCCTCTCTTTTCCCCCCTCTTTAATTGCCCCTGCTTACAGTGAGGAGCGACAAAAATCCATAATTGCACTGATAAACGGAACTGGCCAGTGGTGTTGGCCATTTAGAAAGAATCTGGGCATCTATGCACATATATACCCATACATGGAGAGCAAAATCAAGGGAATATACATATTGTAGTAGAGTAGGGAAGGCAACTAAGCTGTGTGTAATGAATGTGACTGTAACTATGAGCTACTGTGGCTAGGATTTTGTATGAAGATCTGCTATATAGTATAATTCAGGCCTAGCTTAATACAGCTGCTTTGTGGATCAGAAGATGTAACACCTAAACAACTACAGGAGCAGCCTAATCCTAAAGTATTAAGTATCTTTGCACCATCGATAATAGCGCAGAGCGCTGCCTATTGATGAACTGGGGGCAGCACTCTCTTATCCCTACCCACAGCCCCTGCATTGGAATCTACTTTGTCTGCCAACAGACTGGCATTCAATGCATTGTATATACACAGTCGCTGCTGTATTCACATGGACTATCACTTTCCATTCAATACCTAGCTTTAGCAAGAATCACTTTCTTTCTATGACCATTGAAATTTGTGTTTTTAAGTTTTATGTTTTCTGTATTTCCAAGCTCTATTTGTGAAGCGCTTATATTAACTATTGCAGTTGTATACATTACAATACATACACCATTTACACAGATTGCATTCTATTCATCATTATACAATAGATAATGCAGCCTAACCACGACACACAATACAGACTGCAACCTAGCCACCACTGTACAATACGCACTGCTTCCTAGTCACCACTATTTAGTACAGCCAATATCCTTATAACCACAATACCATGCATGCATCCAAGGGACCATTATACAATAGCAACAGTAGTCTTGTAACCACAATGGAATAAAAAAAAAAAGGCATCATTATGAGTGTCAAAGACATTCATCAATCTTCTACCCATACAAAAACAAATGTAGCCTTGTGAACGTCTACACAGTATCAAAATCATTTATCTAGCTGCCGCACAATATCACCTCCACCACCTAAAATCATTAGCTATCCCATGTCCAATAACTTAATCCTCATATCAACAAATGTAAGGCCTCCTGTTGATCTTTTGACAGTTAATTATTTGATATAGTATTTTTGAACATTTCGGGAAAAATGTGAAAGCAACAGTTTCAAAATTTTTTGTTCCATGAACCTTTGAAACTTTTGCAGTTCAGCACTCTCTATAATGACAATTTTTTGATACTTGCTGCTGATGCTTGAAGGTACACCCTATATGTGTGTACATATGTATGTGGATAGATAGATAGATAGAGATATATATATATATATTAAAATGGGGGCTGGACTTGAAAGCAAGTATGACTGAGATAGTACTGATAAGGTGCATACAACAGGTATCAGTTATCTAGTGCTAGGGTGAGTTTCTTAAACAGACATGACTAAAGGCTCTTTTCCATACCCAGTATTTAAATGCATCTAGGGCCAAATTTATTAAGCTGTGGGTTTGGAAAAGTGGAGATCTTTCCTATAACAACCAATCAGATTCTAGCTTTCACTTTCTTTTTACATAATAGAGAATATCAGCTAAAATCTGATTGGATGCTGTGGGCAACATCTCCACTTTTCCAAACCCGCTGCTTAGGAAATCCAGCCCCTAGAGTTCAAACAATTATAGCACTGAGATGTGCTAGAGAGTTAAACAGAGCCAGGGTAATCACTAAACCAACAGGGTAAGGGAGGGAGGGTTAGGGTAAGAATTAGGAAATGGACTGGGGGACTATTTTTTAATAACTTTTTGGAGCACCAAAAGCTTGGTGCTCCGTGGATCGATTGCATTGCCCCCTTGAGGTTGCGAACTGGCTGGGAGACATCTGAATTTTCGACATTCAGATTTGCTTTGTGGGGACCCACACCCCTCACTTTCTGTACCCCTCCTGGCGTGTTTACCCTGTCACATATCTTTTTGTAATCTGCACTGGTTACCTTACCCTCCCTAGAAGGGATTCAATTTACTACAACCCTTTGTTGTCTATCCTGTAACCAAGATTGTATCCATGCAACTATCTTTAAGTCCAAAAAAAGTTTCCAGCTTATTTAACAGTCTGCGATGTAGCACAGTGTCAAGATAAAAAATCTAGATAAGTTATGTCTGCAGCTCCCCCTTTATCTAATAGTTTAATGACAGTCAAAAAATGCAATAAGATGTGTTTGACATGATCTTCCCCCAGTGAATCCAAGTTGATTGGGATCCTGCAAGTTACAGGATTTAAGATACTGTACAATTTGTTCTTTAAACAGTTTACTTTCCCTGCTACTGATGTTAGACTCACTGGTCAGTAGTTTGATGCTTCTTCCCTACTTCCACTTTTATGCAGAGGGACTACATTTGATATTTTCCGCCACTGGAATTACCCCAGTTATTAGTGACTGCTTGAATAATTCAGTTTATGGTTTTGCCAGCACCTCTCTAAGCTATTTTAATATCCTAGGATGTATCCCATCTGGCCCCAATGATTTTCAGCTTTGAAAAGTTCTTTTAATACCTGCTCCTCAGTAAAAGCAGTAGTAATAGCCTCCTTTGTATTAATAGTCTTCCCATTTAAAAGTGGTCCCTTCCCCTCTCTTTTGTGAATATTGTACAGAAATACTTGCTAAGATGATCTACCACAGCACTTCCACCCTCAACAAGACTCCCACTCTCCGTTTTGAGCCTTACTATACCCTCTTTAGTTTTTCACCTTTCATTTATTAACCGAAAAAAGCTTTTATTCCCCTTTTTTCTACCAAGTGAGCCAGTTTTTCCTCAGTTTGTGCTGTTACTGCCCTGATAACCTTTTTATTCTTCTTCTACTTTGCAAAATACTCCTCCATCATTATTTTGAGTTTGCTTATATATACCTCTTTTGGCTTTCTTTTTCTGGGGTTTTTCCTAACCTTTCTTATACAAAGGTCTGTTGTTGTTAATAATGCATTTTTTTTTTTTTATTTCCCCACTGCTCCTGTACTCCTTTCATGTGGCTCCACTCTGCCAAAGAATCATTTACACATTTCTCCATTTCCACAAAATCCGCTTTCCTAAAAACTAGCACCCCTGTCTTTGTGTGGCAAGTGTCTCTCTCAGTCATTATACTAAACCATACTGCTTGATGATCACTGGATTCTCATCCACACTTCTGAGATTCTGTCACTATTTGTAAGTCAATAACCCAATGAGGTATATTCCAAATTCTGATAGTAACACACAGAATGTAAAAAAATATATACTATAAACCCAGATACCTCCCCACAAGAGCTGGCTGGAAAGTTACGTGCAATACCCCTAAAAAAACAAAGAAAAAGATACAAAAACCGCTGCGCTGGAGAGAACTGGCAATACAGATAAATGAAACCGATGGTTCAGAAGAATGAAAATGTATTAATATTAAACTGAATAAATATTGAAAAAATACATAAAAACATGCATACTAATAACTAACACACAAAAATATGGAAAATATAAACCGTAAACACAAAAATTAAAAATAAGTACCTTCCAACCAACTCCTGAACTATTCTACTCTAAACTCAAACCTATTGTGAATAAAAGAGCAGTCTCCTATTGGTACCAGCAATTGATACAACCCTGGGAATCTCTTAAATCCAAAATTCAGCTGGCATGGGAGTCAGACTTGGATACTAGTTTTTCAGAAGATAAATGGGGGAAAATTTTTAAAACTACTCACAGATTGTCTAAATGTAATAACCATATAGAAATGCATATTAAATTGTTAAATAGGATGTACTTTACTCAGGATAGGCTACATTGGATCTGGTCCTCCGAATTGAACTTTTGTTGGAGAGGATGTAATTGCATAAGCAACATTTTTCATATATTTTGGGACTGCCCTTTCATTCGCCCACTTTGGAATATTATTTTTGAATTAGCTAACAATGTATTACACCTTGACTTAACCCCCTCCCCAGAACTAGCTTTACTACATCTTTACCCGACAGCAGCACCTTCCCCACACTCGATGTCTTAGGTCACATCCTGATTGCCACTAGGGCGGCAATTGCTCAGAAATGGAAATCTCCTGTTCCTCCCTTATTAGCTAAAGTTATTTCCAAAATACATTTCTATTTGTTTTTTGATGGAAACGGAGAGTATACCGTGCTCTACATCTACCTCCTCTTCCATCATTAAATGCTTAGCATGGCATGAATATGAATCAACTGACGAAGCAGCCTCTGCAGTTACATCCCATCTTGATACAGATGCTTTGCCTTTAGCCTTAATTAATAGTTATAGTTCACTTGAATTAATGTGTTTCCTTATTTTAAGATCCCTTTATTATGCTGCAGTTTTAGATTGCACTTTGCATTTATCAAACTTTGAAGTTGTTTCTTGTCCTATTCATTTTTATGTTTCCCTGTTTAAATATTGTACCCCCCCTCCTTCTTATTTTCTGTACCCCCCTACCATGGAAAATAATCAAAACCTCAATAAAAATGATTGATGAAAAAAAAAGAGAGGAATTAAAGGGGGGTCCTCCAAACAACGTAATGGCAAGTCAATAGGCACACAAATAAACAATATGCAAATTAGAAAGATGTAGTACCGTATTGAAGGATTCTTCTATGAGGCCTAAGATATCTAGACATTCTCCCTTTAAAAATCAGTGTGACAATCTAAAGAATCCTAAATCTTATTCAAGCTCATGTATGGATCCTTTGGCGAATGATTCTCTTCCTGCATCCTCTTCTCTTTTTTTAAAAAGTTCGAGGGGGGCTCAGATAACACTTTACAATCATTACGAGCCCCTCTCACAAAATGCTTTCAAAAGACTCAGAGATTACAAGGTAAAAGAGGGGGTAGTCTGAATCAAAAAGAATAATCCGGTAACTTTTGATAATTCTGAAAAAGCCAAATTTCATTTAATGAACATTTAATGAGTCTTAACCTCCTCTGAGAAGTCTCCTATCTAAAGGGTTGAATTCTGCACCCAACGCAGGCCCCAATCTATATGATCTTTTTGTTGAGCTTAATCGCTTCATGCGAGTTTTATGCAGAAAACGATTTTTTCTAAATAAAAAAACTAGGTAATACCAAGATTCCTAACATTTGTCCTATTGTTCTAGATAAGGAGGAGATTGATTCTATTAATATTATGGAGGAACTGCAGTTTGAAAATATTTCTACACCTATTGATGGCATATCACAATATCTCTGATGTTAATAGGTCTAAAGAATCCACAATAGATAGATCCATTTTGAAGAAAAAAAATCTAAATTTTTCCAAGCAATCAAAAAAGTTCGTCCATCCAGGTCTTTTACCAGAAGACTCTGGAGGATTTCAAAAAACTATGTACTAGAAAGCATGCAAAATATAATAGTAACTTAACATCATCTGAGAAATCTGCATTAAAATCACTCAGGAATGACTCATCTCTTGTCATCAAATCTGCTGAGAAGGGTGGGAGTATCATCCTTTTGAGTATAGATCAATATATTACTGAGGCCCTCAGACAGCTTGAGGATCAAACTTACTATCAGGTTCTACAAAATGATCCTATCAATGTCTATTTATGTGAACTGGAATTACGACTGAATCTGTCTCTTGGGGATAATGTTATTACTAAAGATGAATTAAATTTTTTGTTTAACAAATTTCCTGTAATCCCAGTACTTCAGTAAATTCACAAATCTCTCACCAATCCATCGAGATGTCCTATTATTTCGGGGGTGGGTTCTTTGACTCCTAACTTATCATTTTTTGTCGATCACTTTTTACAGCCACATGTGATCTGTAAGAGGTCCTATATCAGGGATACGGTGCATTTAATTAATCAATTATCATCCATCTCTTGGCTACCTTATTATTTGTTCATGACCCTGGATGTCTCTATTTATACCAACATTTCCCATGCAGATGGCACCAGGATTGTGAATAAATTCCTATCTCTTGATGATGGGATCTCTGAGAGGCTACGTTTATTTTTGGTTGATTCTATTTCTTTTATTCTGTCTCACAATTATTTCTTATTTGATGGTGTTTTTTTTATTTACAACGTCATGGTACGGCCATGGGCACCAGATTCGCGCCCAGCTTCACCAATTTTTATATGGCGAAGTTTGAGGACCACTACATTTGGGGTGGTCCCTACAGCGTGAATCTGGTGCTCTATTACTGATACATTGACAATTTATTTATTATTTGGGATGGGAGTCTTGATTTGGCACTAACATTTCTTTTCTTAACACTAACACTTTTAATTTACAGTTCACTTCTGATATTCAAACAGATCAGATACATTTTTTGGACATCACAGTTTTCACTGATAACGCTAATTTCTGACCAAGACTTATTGTAAACAAGTTGCTGCTTGTAATTTTTTGCATTATACCGGTGGCCATTATAAACCATGGCTCAATAATATCCCCAATAGCCTTAAGAGAAATTATTTACGGGCTGAGGACTATGTTCAACAGTCCTAAGAACTTAAAACTGAATTTGTGAATAGGGGATATCCTGACGAATTAATAGATGTAGCTATTACATTTGCTAATTCTCAGGATAGAATTGAAATAATTCATAATACTGGGAAAAAGATTGGAAAACAAAATTAAAAATAGAAATATAGATGGAAAAATAGAAATGATATCGATCTCTCCTTGGTTGTAGAACAAGAAAAATTTGAACAAAATTTGAAAGATGAATTTATCTATTCAATTTTGGTTCTCATAAAATAAAGAATATCATTAATTGGAATTTTGAGATCCTTAAATGTGACAACATTTTGGGGTGCCATCTTCCTAGTGGGCCTAGGATTGTGTTCAAGAAAAATAAATCCTTAAAAAACATTCTTGCACCTAGTTGTCTCCCAGAATCTGTACAAAAACTGTTAACCAAACTTGGCTGCCTACTAAACCAAATGGTAACTATAAATGCAACCGATCTGTCTGTCTCACTTGTGATTTCATGTCAAATAGGGCACTCTCAGTTACTTCACATGTGAATGCTACGATATCTGTTCTTTTATTAATTGTGAAACATCCTTTGTTGTGTACGTCCTTCAGTGTGTGTGTGGCCTACATGTGGGTAGGACCACGCGCACACTGAAGGAATGTTTCAGGGAGCACAAAGGAAACATTGAAAAGGGATTCTATCAACATAGTGTTTCCCGACATTTTTCAGAAGTTCATAATAGATCACCAAAATTATTGTCAGTAATGGGAGTTGAGCATGTGAAGGTCACAACAAGAGGTGGAGATCGCAACAAATTATTATGTAACAAGGAAGTAGAATGAATTTTCTGTTTACAAACTCTTATGCCAGACGTATTAAATGATGCACTTGAGTTTAATGATTCATAAATAATCCAAATAGTGGCATTTCAAAATGTTGGATATTCTATACTTTGTCACTTATAGCAATATATGTGTGTCTTTTTTATACATAAAAAATATTTAGTCTTTTTGACAGTTGATGAAAATGAGTTTGTATATATAATATATGTAT
>WWET01001800.1:109212-121202 GCA_011038615.1 Limnodynastes dumerilii | reverse complement strand
TACCCCCCCCCCCCGCCGTATTAACTACGGCGGGCGTAGCTCTGGATCAGTCCCTTTATCTTTATGTTCTCTTTGTTGGATTAGACAATGATCTTCCCTGAGGGTAAAGGGGTTAATTTCTTGTATATTTTTAACTTTCAAAGCACAAATGATAGGGTATATTTTATTAATGTTCTTCCAAGCATAGTTAGATGGGAGGTCTATATGAGGGATGTCGGGTGGCTTCTAGTGTGGACCCTTAGTTTTTAGCTGATGTGGTTCCCTGGTTAGAACGGCCCTATTTCGATAGGACCATTCTCTCATAGCCAGTTTTGAACTGTCTGGGATTTCGATTGCATATATCTTGAGGACGCATAGCAATCGATCCACAGAGCACCAAGCTTTTGGTGCTCTGAAATGGTAAGAAAAAATAGTCATCCACTTCTTTTCCTAATTCTAACCCTAACCCTAACCCTCTCTTCCTTGTAGCTTGACCCTAACCCTCCCTCCACTGCAGCCTGACCTTAACCCGCCATCTACCGCAGCCTGACCCTAACCCTCCCTCCCCTACAGCCTGACCCTAACCCTCCCTACACCGCACAGAGAAGTTACTCATCTTAGATAACGGCGGTGGAGGGATATCGGCGGTGGCTGTGTTTCCGAAGGAGAATGGGTGAAGTATGCGGAAGTAGAAAAAGGTAAGTATTCGAAATAGGGACATCCGAAAAGGAACTTTCGGATGTCTCTATTTCAGAAATGGGACATTCTTTACGGGGATTGCAACCGGTTTTTAGCCCATGGTTTTAATTATGCACAAATTATATGACACCCATATTTATGCATGCTATCTTTAAGCACTAATTGTAATTTGGATTATACATCCTAACGCAGTTCCTGTAGTCAGATGGGGTGATTATGAAGAAGGATGCCAGGCAGCTTTTAGTGTGTACCATTTATTTTAGCTGATGGTGGCATTTATGTATAGAGTGTACAGCTTTAGATTTATGAATGGGGTATTTTTCTTTCCAGTCGTAGCCAGGGTATAGTTCAGATTAAGCATCTTTTCCGGAGGTTGATGGGGATCTTTATTAGATATGCTGGGTGGCTTCTAGTATAGATCCTCATTGTCTGACAGTTATATCATATATATTGTTTGTTTAATATCTGTTTTATCAATTTTACTCAATGTTGTTTTGATGTTATTCCTGGCGGACTTGATATATGATTGACATGAAGCTTATTCATTAGAATATTACGTTTATTCATTACTTAATAATATGCCATCAAGGAGTAATTAGAATATGGACATTAGGGTTAGTTAAGAAATAATTGTAATCATGTAAGCGTGGCGTACAGTGTAATAGGTGGCTCGTGTAAACAATGTGTATAAACATCACTGTGACAACCTTTATATAAACCAATTACGATACAGCTGGGAACAACACATTTAAGTCCAGACGTCTTTATATTGAGGATCACTTTTGAGAAAGGGCCAGCCCCGAAATGCATCAAAGATCCTCCTGTGCACTTGATCCAGGGACTCCTATCCACGGTACTACAGTATTTCCCAGGTCTTCTTATTTCCACTGCAGCTAGGACGTCCATTATTGCTGCTCGCCATGGGGAAACATTTTACACTTTGGAATGGGACAGATTCCCTTTCTTTTGAATGCACTTTAATGTTAAATAAAGTTATTTAATATGTCAATATCCGTCAATAGTAATCTCGCTCACATGTGGCCTCTTTCAGATTTCTTTCCAGGGCCACTTTAAGTTCCCAATCCGCCCCTGTTGAAGACTAGATTCTGGCACTGTGGATACAGTTCTCTGGGTTTAAATAGTGCATTCTAGACTTTAATTGGAAGCTAGAATCATGTGGTTTGCTGAGCTTGCATCCAGGTGGCTGGCAGTGATCATGGACTCGATTCACACTTACGATTAAACAAAGTACGCACATATTCGCATAAATACTCAGTGGCAAGGCAACCCCCATGACACTCCCTTCGTACTTACATACTTTATTAGACTTCCACCACCATAGGGCAACCTTAACTCTCCATGCATATATTTGTGCTTCAGTTTCTTAGGCACGTGCATACATTCTTAACTGCGCCCTTAATAGGCCATTTAAATGCCTCCCCCCCACCCACTTTTACTTCCTACTCATGGAGGACTGCCACGCCCCTTCGTATGTATCTTACTAAGCACGTATTTGAAGTCCGTGCCTATTGGATGGACAAAATCCTACGTAGCTTGCATAAATAAGATTACCATGCATGCGCAGTTTAACCGTTCCTAAAAATACGCATGGAAAAAGCAGCACTTCCTTAAGTGTGAACACGGTCCCATGTGTGCAAATCCAAGATAGCAGTGCCCATGCACCGGAGGATAGCGGTACTTGGCACCAGAGGACCATGCGGCAAACATAGGACAGCGATGCTTGAGGTCAGACAGCCATGCGACAAGAGAGGACAGGAGGCTGCCACTACTGTGAGTGGCACTTCCTCTGAGGCAGACAGCGGACACTGGAAATAATGACCATGCGGCAAACATAGGACAGCGATGCTTGAGGCCAGACAGCCATGCGACAAGAGAGGACAGGAGGCTGCCACTACTGTGAGTGGCCCTTCCTCTGAGGCAGACAGCGGAGGCGCCTGGACAGGGCCGGCGACAAGCAGTTCCTGATGCGGTAAGTCCCGTATTTTGTGACAGATGCACTCTAATGAATAGGGTAAGTAAACCTCTGCTCTCTATTTACAGCTTAAACAAAGTCTCTTTAAAGCGGCAAGGTGTGAGCATATCATCAGGGTACAAGAAAAGGCCATCAACCCATCAAGTGTGATCTGCCGTGCTTTCACCAAGGTCATCAAAATCCGCTCTAGATTTCAGATTCAAAGGACATTGCCACTGCCACCCTTCCTTGCATGCAAGTGACAGCTATGCAGAGTAAGTACAATAATATATAGTATAAAAGCAAGTGAAGAGCTTTTTATTATTCATCCTTATGGTTATAGTGAAGTTGTGATAGCAAAAGTTAATAAACCATGCCTTTCAGTGGCAATGTTCCACCCTACTGTCTGACTTAAGTGTTAACTTGCAATTCTCGCCATTAGTTGTCAGTATGTTTAAAGTCTTGTAGTAAAATTGATTTTGGAGCATGTACTTTCTATATTTTATTAAAGTTTTTATAATGGACAGACATCTTTTAAAATATTTTTCAGCTATTTGTCACTTGCCAAGATAAGCTTGTGCAATTGTTTAAACAGTGACTGCCACATGTTAAGACTGAACTATTTTCTGTAGCTGCAGTTTTGTGTATTTTGTGTAACTTGTATTTTACTAGTAATTTCTAAACAGAATATTGTATTGAAAATATAAACAAACAAAGAATTGAGCTGCATAAATATCAGACCGAGTGAATTGGATTAATATAATGCAATTCCCTGCCGTATGCAAAATGAGATTGATAGGATAAAAACGTTAGTTGATAAATTCAAAACTGATAGTTCAGTACAAATAAGAATTTCTAGGATGAACACAAAACTGGAAAAATATGAACGAAATCTTGCGAAAGACAAACATGAAAAATTTGTCCGTGATAATTGGGATTATACCCATGATCGGGTTAGAACATACAATAGCGATCGAAAAAATCAATCTTATAATAAAAATAATAATAGAGATAAGAATTATGGTAATAGAAAAAATAGGAATGTTAAAAATGAAAAAAATTTCCCCCAAAGAGTTTTTGAGAAACAGTCAACTTTTTATAATAATAGAAGTAAGAATGGAAGTACCAATAATAATAAAAATGAAGGTAAAAAACCAGCAAACTATACCCTTGCCAATTCTAATAATAAAAAAGACAATCTTTATCAGATTGCCGGTGGTGAGGATTCTAACCAGAGAGATATGAGAAAAACAGGAGTGGTTCCTAAGAGTAACAGCGCTCCTAGTATCCACCAAGCCTTGAGTTATTTGCCATCTTCCTTAGCGGGCGGTTCTCTTCCCTCTTTGGGGTCCTCACAACTGGCAAACTTACCTAGTGTTCAGGAGACATCCCCACCCTCCCGTTTTCGGCTAGTCGATCCCCCAGATTTAAACCACCTAAATCCGAGTTACAATCATTTTCGGACACTGGCGGTCGACACACCGAGAAAGAGAGGAGCGGACGACCTAAAAGAACTAGAGGGAGACACCACAACAAAAAGGAGACATATAAATGGGACCCCTTAAAACCGGGTGAGAGTTTGGGAGGTATTTTTAATATTTCTTCCAAAACTCTCACCTCTGCACAGATATCACTCCTCAATAAAGGATTAAAGTTTGCCCCTACATCAACTCCAAATTATTTTGAGTTATTTCTAGAATTAAACAAGTTTGTCCGCTCCTTATGTAGACAAAAATATTTTCACCTCAAAAATAAGAAGACAAGGCCTAACTCTAATCATTGGGATTCCTTTGATCTGTTAGGGATAAAGATTTTGGAGGAACTAAGGGAAGAAAGTGCCCAAGTAACTACTGTGGAACAAGCAGGTTTTACAGGACACGAGTTCAACACTATAAGTGAAGAGCAGACTGTAAATCCCAAGTTCAAAAGGAACTCCAATTTTTACCCCTTCCAGTTCAAAAACGGGGTCATAGATGCTTTTTATAAGCAAACTTTATCTGATTTTAAGAAATTATGTGATAAGGAGAAAAAGATCTCTATGTATAGCTCTAATTTAACTTCTCAAGAACGTCAAGCTCTTGAGGAACTGACTAATGATGCCTCCATTGTGATTAAAGGGGCGGATAAGGGGGGCGGTGTGGTTGTCCAGGATGTAGACCAATACATACTGGAAGCCAACCGCCAACTATTAGACAAACAATTTTACACCCGCCTGGAATCCAACCCTACCACCTCTTTTCAGAAAGAGCTGTTTGATCATTTAAAACAAGCCAAAATAACTAATCTGCATTACTTAATTTTGCAATAACCTTTAAAATACCCATTTGGTGCTTTTGATAATGTCATTCTCACTTTTACTTAAAATGAATGAGCCTGGGTACAGCATTTTTCTTTAACATATAAGACACTCATATTTTGTGCTGTATATAAATTCTTAGGGCCAGAATTACTAAGCTACAGTTTTTCAAATTCAAAAATGCAAAAAGTTTGTTCATAAAATATCTAGCTATACATAAATCTTACATGGTTTTTAGCACACAAAGTAAGGTTTAAACACACCCTAAACTTTCTAAATAAGGCCATTTATCTTACTAAAACTTTAACAAACTAACAGTTAATCTTAAAGTGGGTTAGACATTGGGCCATATTCACACTTTAGTAAGTGTAGAATCTACGGGCCTGATCCAAAGCTACGCTGGGCCGCTGTCCGTAAGTACGGCCCAGAGTAGCTCTGGATCAGTTACAGAGACATGATATAGTGAACCCTGAATCATGGATTATGGTGGGCAACATCTTCCTGGCACATGCGCAGAACGGCAAATATGCCATTCTTATGCATACGACCGCCATAACTACGGCGGCCGCCGTAGCTCTGGATCTGGCCCTACGTGCCTATTTTTACGATCAGTTAAACTGAGCATGCTCAGAACCCAAATATATTCAGGGAAACCATGTACAAATGTCTGACTTAGGACTCAGCACGTAACGAGTCCTGCATGTGTGGCTAGAGGGGCCAGACTCTTAATGCAAATGAGCTGCACATGGGCTACTAATTCACTGATTCACAAGTAGGAGTGCCTTGCATAATTTATTAAACCAAACCAAACACCATTTCATTACTTATTATTTCAATACTTATATTTAACTGTATTGGTTCTTTGTATTTTTTACATTTTTTAAATGCTTATTTTTAAAATGTTATACGAAAGTCTCTATATGTAGTGGATTATTTTATTTCTAACTTCATGCAGTATGCGTTTATGTGTATTGTAAAGTATTTCAGGATTATTCTTATTTAAAGTTGTATTTTTAATGGTTACTTTTGTTTACATATGTTAATGAGAGTATGAGCTATTTTTATATAAAAAAAGGTACTTTTACTTTTCCAAAGTCTAATCAGTGCGTTTAGTTACGTATCTTGAATCATAAGCAATTTTGAGCACCATTATGCACGACCGATTCACAGCTAATAATGTCAGCACATACCTAATTATACGCATGAAAGACTTACGTCATTATGTTGCCCTCCAGACACAGGGAGAGGTCAATTAGTTTAATTCTTTTCTCTGAATCGGTATTGCGGATTTTTCGCGTGCGTATATTTAGGATTTACGCTCCCAATTTTACTCTTAAATCTGAATCAGGTTCATTGTGTCTAATTTCAAGGAGAGTTATTCCCCCTGCTCCCTCTCTCCCACAATTACATGATGCTCTCAGTTACCAGTGATATTCAGCACAAGTCCTGTTACTCTAGCTGGACACATACTACAGGCTGATTCAATTGAGTTTAATGCTGTCTAATTTGTATGGGAGTTAGACAACATTGCACCCAAATGCAACATTGCACAATTCAATTGCAGTACATTTGGATGTGATTTTGAATAAAAAATTCTAACATCACATCCAAACAGTTAACTATATAAAAATAATGGTGGGTACGGAAAAAACACCCACATTTAATTTTTGAATATCGCAGGGATATTGTAAACATTAAGCAGCCATAATCACACATGGTTGTTCATACCTCCTGAGCTGTGAATTACAATAGAAGTCTATGGGAAAAATAGATAAAATTCTTTATAAGTTTAATAAAACTTAAAAACATCCTTGTATTACTGCATTACAGGCTGCAGCTAACCCAGACTGACATTGAAAATTTTTGCATGCTGGTGCTTAAAGTATTCCAAGCGTCAGCATGCCAATGGCTGACAGTGCATGCTGGCATATGGGGAACCACAAGTGCCAGCATACTCTAAAGCCTACCTGGGCGGCTGCGGCCTGTAGTGTCCCTACAATAACATAAGGGCCTCCCTGTTATTTTAAAAATATGAATTAAATTATATATATACACACAAATACATCACACTGATATTCATGTGTTGCTTCAGTCTTCCAAGTTTATAACACACACCTTTGAATAAAATAAAAAACCATAACAGTCACCAGTCACAGGACTGATCAATCAGGCCCCGGTTGCGAAATGAAACTTAGCTGGCCGGAACCTAGGACAACGTGAGAGGTTAAATACAGGTTTGAGCCAGCAAAGCTTAGTTGTCGCAACAGAGGTCTGAGTTATCAGATCTCTGAACAGTGATTGCTATGATTTGTGACTGGATTACAAGCTTGGAAAAATGGAGCAGATGTGACACATACTTAAGAATTTGTATGATGTAAAATTTTTCAAAATGGAAAAACTTTTACTTTAGAAATGGATGGTCATCTCTGAAATCCGGGAAAAATATGAGCTTCCAGTGGTGCAGACACATTCTTTATTTATCAGACAAAACATTATGTGAAAACGGTAATTAGGAGCTTCTCGCCTCGGAATTGGAGTAATCCATTGGATCGGGAGTTCGCTGAACCACTGAAAGTTGGAAAAGCCATCTCCTTACACTACAACTTACTCTGTGATCCTTTGGATCATGCCAAATCTAAGAGAGGCTTATTAGCTTGGCGTGATATATTCCCTGACCTAGAAATAGATGATATACTTAGAGCTTTGGAGTATTCCCTCTCTGTGCTTACTTCTAGCACATTCCGGGAAATGTTTTTAAATCTTTTTCATAGGGGATATTTGTCTCCACAACGCAGGTTTGCAATTAATTTATCTAACTCCAGTTCATGCTTGAAATGTTGGCTGCCTCATTATTATTTTACTGTTTGTGAGATTGTCCCCAGATAAAGCGTTTCTGGAGGCATGTTCAATTATTTACTTCAGCGTATCTATTGGAGTAAGCACCCCTAACACCTTAAATGGGCTGTCCTAGGTATTCCCCTCTTTACGCTTAACCAAAGAAAGCCAGAAATTGTTATTAATAATCATGGCTGTAGCCAAAAAGTGCATCCTGCAGAACTGGATTCAAGCGTCCCCCCCTACTATTACTATGTTTCGAGATAAACTGTTTATAGTCTTTTGTATGGATTGGCTTGAAACATCCTTGAAAAAGAAAAAGTGGCTCACCACTTATTTGATATTTGGGAAAGATTCATAGATACATTACCAGATAGTACAAAAGAACAAATCTATCGTTGCTGTTATCAAACTAGTTGGTACGAGTGGCGTATGCTTCAGAATGATCCCCCTTTCCTTGTTCACCAGGACTAGTGATTAAAGCTTGTTCTGTGGTAATGGGGTTGCGAGATATTTTGGGGCTGCGCCCGTGGCTCACTGTGGCAAGTTGTAGCAGTGAATTTGATATTCTGCAAGAAATTTTATTTTATTTTTTATTGTACAAGGTAGTGATGTTTTGACTATATATAAATTGAAAATTTGTCTTTACTAATATCTGCTGATAGATACATTTTTGTCACTTTATTTGATATGGTTTTTTTTTGGTTTTTTTTTAATTGTGACTCCAATAAAGAAATTTGGCAAATCAGAAATGAATGGTCATTTTCAATAATTGCTGGGTGCATAATTTGCAACTTAAATATCCAGTCCAGCATAAAAGCTTATGATGAAAAGGGGTATCTGTGTTTTGAGTTCTTAATATTTATCCAGTGAAGTGAATTATTTGAGTTTTGTATTGTAGAAATTATTTGATGTTATGCGATAGTTTTTCCTTTAGGTAATTTCCACAGTGTGACATAAATGCATTTTAGAATATAAATAAGTTGTTTTGTATTTGATTTTTTGTTTTTGTCTAATCCATAGAAATTTTTAAGTGTCTTGCATTACTGATGATCAGATTTGAATGTTTTGCTTGACATAACATTTGGTAATATTAAACAATCTTAAACTTTTAGTGAGCTGCTCTTCTAGTTCTATCTTAAGATTACTTGAAAGTCATTTCTTAGGTTATTCTTAATAGCGTGATATCTTCACATATATATCACAAACATTTAATGCTAGTTTTGTGGTTCTGGGGTCAGAAAGATGGGAAAACACCAGCTAGGACGTGGAGGTGCCACACACTACCGACTGGAGTTTATGCAGCCGATGAATTAGAAAGTTGTACAGGCCTCTGCCAAGATTGGCTACTCAGGCATTCAGTCTCTGCATTGATTAAAAGGAGGCGTGTGCAGCTATTTAGCTGCAGGGGCCTCGTGTCAATCTCTGCAGCTCTTTCCTCTTCAGCCATGATAATCAGCAGCACAGGTGTAGTGTCAATATTGGGTCCTTTCCCTAGACCATGGGTTCTACTAGTTACTAGTACAAGTAGCGCTGGAGGTAATTTGACCACTGTCAGGGCAAATGGGCAAGGTTGTTAAAAGGTATAATACCAAAAGACTGGGGACACGATTAATAATTTATATTAGTGAGTGAGCGCTAACAAAATAATCAATAAGTAATACATTTAAATTAATTAAAACCTAGTGTAAATATCTAATAGGACAGTGAAAATTATATATGAAAATTATATATAAATAGGTTATACTCACAGTGATGCAGGAACTAGCAATAGTACAATAAATAAGTATAAAAACTAATGTAGTTCCTAAAAACAAGTGCTAAAAAGTGCAATATATAAAATGGAATAACAGTCTGATTATTCACTCAGATATAAACCTTGATATTTCTTCTGAAATTAAGAGCACAGTGCTTAAATATAATCAAAACTGTAAATATACAAATCAGTGGATAACATACAAATATAAATTAGTGGAGAATAAAAAAAATAAAAAAATATAATTGATATGTCAGTGTAGTTTGTAGTATCAAACGAGTGAACTATGTTAAAGTCTTTAGAGCACAAAGTTTCTGGTAGATAAGTCTTCTCAAATATGACCAATTAGTCCAAAGCTGAAATTAAAGTCACTCACAGTCTATGGCCCAAAAGATGAACGAAAGGTGCTTGAAACTCCAGAAGAACGAGGAGATGCTGTGGTATTAGCAGCTGCCACGTGTAAACAGTATGCGCTGGTGGTCGCCACGGAAACACATCAACAAAATCTCTGACAGCGTCAGAAGGGGAATCCCCGCTGAACTCCGGCTTTCTCTTTTAGATGAAATGAAGGCTAACGCTCAGGATGCAAAGAAATAAATATATTTATTAAATACACAGGTTCACAAATAAAATAATATAAAATCTGCACTTGGAACCCACCAGTTTGAGCACCGTTCACTCTGGATGACATGTACCCAAGTAAAAAGCAGAAGTACGGTGCTGTAGAGATCAACAAGGTGGATCACCAGGACGCAGACAGGAACAATAGACACACCTCCGATGCGTTTCAAACCATTGTGGTTCTTTTTCAAGGCAAATGAGGGGTGTCTATTGGCAATGGGATGTATATATTGTAATACAGTAGCATCAACAGCCAATCAAAGCACATTCAACAGTAGATGAATTAAGAGAATAAAATGTTCTAGCAATATATTGAAAAAAATTACTAAATAACACTAATGCAGAAAAAACTTAAATAAATAAAACTGACGCTTAATTTGTTTTAACATATAAAATACATAACATGTGAAATATAGGTCTCTCACAATTCATATAATTTAAAAACCAATGGGGTCAAAGGCCTATAAACATATAAAACTTATGGTCCAAAGGATGGGAACCGCATAAAGCACATAATAAATTAAAAGTGGAAGTATAAGAGAGGATGGGGGCCAGCAAGCACTACTTCCTATCCTTTTGTCCCACTTAAATTGATTATACTACATATCAGAAAGAAAGAATAAAATAAAATCCACATCCTCATGCTATAAAATCATACGGAGAATGAAGTAAAAAATATATTAATCATATGCAGAGTACCATACAATTATGCATATTATATGTAAAATCACATAACTCAATTAATCGGGGGTAAAGGTCATATATAGCATACTCTAAAATAGAAATGGGAAAATATGGGAGGGGATGGAGGCTGGCAAGCACTACTACCCATCCCTTAGCCCCACTAAAAATTGAGTATACTAAATATAGATAGAGAAATGGAGGGGATGGATGAGATCCACACCCGCATACTCCCAAACAAATCATATGAAAAGAACATTTATGCACATAATGTCGCAAAGTGAGAAATAACAATTAAAACATAAATGGTATTATTGATACATTTTAATAAAATAGAGGAATGTAATAAGGTAAATATGAATGCAAAAAGTTATATATAAGATATATAAAAACACGAAATACTAAAAGGAGATATAAAATGGTAATAAATAATATAAAATATCAAACGATACTGCAGTTAGGATTAGGGATTAACACTTTTCTCGCGTTCCCATTAAAGAGGATATCCATCTGCGGTATTGGGTCTTAACTGGTGGTCTCACCTCCGAGTACTAGCCCAACCTTCTCCTGCTTATCTTCTAAGTGCTGATGGGTTTGGGCACTTTCAGGATAGTTTGACCGCAGTTGTCTCTCCTTCTTTTGGTTCCCAGGTGTATTTCAAATATCCCCAATTATATAGATAAAACTACAAAAACCCTCAGTAAAAATGGTACCATAGGAACCATTTTAATTCGAAGTCATCATTTAGACCGTTGGGGATTTTTATGTTTTTAAAATGTTTTATTATATGGAAAGTGTATATGTGTAAAAAAATATAATTGTTATTTTTTATGACATATTGCACTAGAGATATTTTACTTTCTTTTTTTCCCACTTATGTATAACGTTGGTGGAAGGAAAAAAGAATTACAACGTTGGAATATACGATTTTGTAGATTAGAATGCTATTTTTATTGGCTGCCTGATATTCTGCTTTTTAAAAAACGTTTTAAAAGTTTTTAAAGTATTTTTTCTGTTTAAGTATAGGTTTTCCAGTGCAGGATTCTCTGGACTTTGTATTTTGTCACATGCAGTGGCAAACGCAGGATTTTTAAAGGGGGGTTTCCAAATTCTTGTAATACATGTGGAGTAAATTAGTGCTATAGAGAGGG
>WWET01001800.1:68334-107748 GCA_011038615.1 Limnodynastes dumerilii | reverse complement strand
TATATATATATATATATATATATATATATATATATATATATATATATATATATATATATATATATATATATATATATATATATATATATATATATATATATATATATATATATATATATATATATATATATATATATATATATATATATATATATATATATATATATATACACACACAGCACATACATACATACATACATACATACATACTTTTACACACACCACCCCACACATACACAGAAAACATTTAAAGTAAAGATAATAAGATAAAGCTTACCTCATTCACAATTCTCCAGCTCCTCTTCAGTCTTCCATCATTGTGAGAGATGCGAGGGGGAGGTAAAACTTTGCTGGGCACAGTGAGGGAAAGAGGGGGAAGCAGATTCACTCCTGGGAACTGTGAGGGACAGAGGGGGAAGGAGGGGGAGGGGGAATCGTCACTGAGCTGTCAGCTCCGTGAAGGAAGGAGGTGTAAGTAAGACACCAGCTATAAAGCAGCACTTCTATTACCAATGAAGGAGACACTGTCAGAGCTCCGATCCTAACATGATATTAGGATTGACGCTCTGAGACTGTCTCCTCCATTGGTAATAGAAATGCTGCTGCAGATGGTGTCTTGCAGGAAGACAGTGAGTGTGCCGAGTGTAACATACACAGAGCAGCCAGCACACTGCCGACTGCTGTGTGTATGTTATGATCGGCACACTCACTGTCTCTCTGTAAGACACCATCTGCAGCAGCATTTCAATTACTTAGAGGAGACAGTCTCAGAGCGCTGATCCTAACACACATTGAGCGGCAGCCGCTCACTACACTAAATGTTTTATTGTTACTTAAATTTTTTTTCTTTCAGTTTGTAAAAGGGGGTTTCTGGGCAACAGGAAACCCCCCCCCCTGGGTGCGCCACTGACATGTACCATTAGAATTATATTTTAATATCTATTATGTAGTTTGACTCATTACTACTATGTGTGTGCCCCTAATAGCCTATCTATATCCACTCACCTGGAATTAATTAAAATATACTGGTTTGTAGGATTCTTGTATGTTCCATCTAGCTCTATGCTTATGTGTAAATTTGGCAGCGCCTTCATCCTAACATTTTGTTGTATTTATATGCAAATTAGTAAGTGCGGATAAAAACTTTTACTAGTGTTAGTCACCTTCAAACATCTATCAAATGCTAATGCTTGTGGGCTGCCTGGCTTGCCCCAGCCACTCAACTACCGAGCACCTGTCTGGGATTTCTGTAATTTAGGAAGCAGGCCAACATTTGGCCACCATCAGGTTGGCCTTTTCTGTCAGTCTAGATAAATGGCCAGATGAGACAAACAATCCCTAGTAAACACCCATTAGTGTCCAGTGTGACACCTGGTCATTCAATTACTTTCTCTGACTGCTGGACACAAACCATTTTTACTACTTGGGACTAAATTTACCTGCATATACCTTTAACACAAGTGCATGCATCAATCTTTGTGCATGAATTTTTTTTGCTCATACAGCAATTTTTGTATTGATTGGTTTGTCTAAAATTAAGTAAAATGTTTTAAAAAATTACCTGAATAAAAGAACACAAACTGAATTATGTTAACCACAACAACAAAACTCTGTGCCGTCCTTGTTTTTAAGTACCGTTCTAAACACTGATATGTGTATTTGTTTTGATGTCACTTTTATGCTTTGAAATCTAAGAGGTTTACTTTGTAGCTACATTAACTTTTGTCCTTGATTTAGTAATATATCTTTGTGTAAGTTAGTTCCCTGTTATGTAATAATTTAACTTGCCTAGTTGTAGTGAGACTACTCCAGGGATAAGAAGAGTCTAGAAATGCTCTACAACATGGAAGAGGCACAGGTTCATCTTAAGATGGTTAAAAACCAGGCTATCACCTATCCTATTTTGGCAAATTTTGAGTGAAATTCTGAGGCATGTAATTTGCCTGATAGAGGCCCATTTTGTGATCATGATTTCAGTCACATTTTTTACATTCCTATTTCAAGTATTTTCTTGTGATTAAATATAATTTATGAACATAGGGCCTGATCCAGACCTATGCTCAGGTGCGTTTTTACAATGGTTGTATGCGTAAAAAGGGCCATTTGTACTTACTGCGCATGCGCAGGACAGATGTTACGCAAAGAAATTCTGAGCGTATGGGTCTTGAGCGTACCAGCCTCATAACAACGCTCGAGGGGGCATGTCTGCCATACGAATTCCAGCGGGGTGAGGCATTTAAATCGTACAGTATGGGCGTGCTAAGTGTCGTAACTACGCAATGAGCTTACGTACGATGACGGTTACGATCAGAAAAGTTAGGGTAGGGTTTGCTGGGCTTAAAAAGGCAAAACTAAGTATGTCTAAGGGGAGTGCCTAGAGGAGTGCTTCGTAGGTACGCTAGCGTAAATATGCTACGCACGAGTGTTTCATGAGCATAGGTCTGGATAAAGCCCATAGTATCTACAATAAAGATGGATAGTTATGACCATGTGACTCTGTAGGAGCTTTTGAGATATATTAATTCTTTTTTTTTTTATTTGCTTGTTTGTTTTGCAGGTTTCATTGTTGGGCATATTTAAAGATAGTGCTTCGATTACTTCTCCCTTAGGGATTGCCTGGAGCACTGGCAATTGCGGGTTATTGGTGGTACCCAGTGCTTTTTTTTTTCTTGCTTTTTTCTTTTGCATAGAACGCACCAGAACAGAGTTCCGACACATTTTTTCGACAGATTTTACAAGTTTTAAAAGTTTTAAATGTTTCGGCAGCAAAATTATTAAAATGATGCATGCAGACTGCTTGTGTGTCGAGTCCGAATCATGTGTACTTCGTCCGCGCTGGTTGTGAAGGCACTGCTCGGCTTGTAACGCTGCATGGCTTGTGATTGGTCATGTGGTCGTGCGTGAGTTGATGTGAGTTCCGGCATCTTTTTTCGGACAAAAAAAGCACTGGTAGTACCTGACCTGAAAGAAAAATGATCCAGACAGGAAACCAAAGGGTGTTGTTTCTCTGACAGAACTCCATACTGATGTCTTCAAAGAACTTGTTCCCACTGATGGATCTTGTTTAGGGGACTTGCCTAAATCATGCACCTCATTGGTGGAATTGTCAGATGACACAGCTGAAGTATCCCAGACAATTGAAGTTCAAGCTAATAATGACACCTATAATTTCAGACAAACAGGAAAATCCACATAAGTTGAGGCTTTCAACAATATTCCATTTGCTGAGCTTCATGTTGTACCTGCCACTTAACCAAATGTACAGCAGTGTATGGATACATACTATGATGCCAAAGTATTTTAACAGCTTGCAGAAAATGGAGTTGTTAATACCCCTTCAACACACCAAAACTTTCATGAAAAAGGAAGCCAAATAGCAGTATTTACTTTCAGACCAACAGAAACTTCCACAGAGGTTGAAGCATAAAACATCCTATCTGCAGAACTGAACATTAAGCCTTTCTTCAGCCATGTATGTACGAAATAGAAACTGTGGTTAAAATGTCCCTTCTTGTAAACTGCCCCCAGCCATTGGTAAATGAGACAGAAAGTTCATCCAGAGACCATTGTATCTCCCAGTCATCAGAATGTAATCAGGCAGCCCAATTAGTAACAAGCCATACCAATTAAAATTTTGAACAACTAGCAATAAATATAATTTCGAAAGTAATAGTAGCTGCTAAACAGGAGGCTCAACAAGTAATATGGCTGGTACTTGCCAGGTACTTGATGATGATGATGAAAAAACTTACTGAAAGACGGGCTAAGTCAGCAATTTGCACTGGACAAAAATGAGACAGATTCTTGTGGAGCAAGTGATGGTAACTCTACATGCACATCTAACAAATCTACTTATCATGGGTTGACTTGGTTGGGTATCCGCTCTGGGTTCCCGGGGACGTGATAGGGTTTTAGCGTGGTGTTGGAAGCTAGATGGTTTAATATGTGATCTGCTCATGTGTTAGTGGGCAAAGGGTTGACTGGACTAGACTGGACTGGACTAAACAAGCTTGACTGAACTGGACTTAACCAGGACTGGATTGGACTTGACCAGGACTGGACTGGATCAGGAATGAACATGAACTGAAACAGGACCTGACCTGGACTGAACCAGGACTGGATTGAACTTGACCTAGACCGGACCAGGAATGGACATGAACAGGACTTGACTTGGACTGGACCAGGAGACATGAACTGGAACAGGACTTGACTTGACCTGGACTGGACCAGGAGATATGAACTGGAACAGGAATAACAAACTGCAGACTGTTCTCTGCTGACTGGGATAATCAGGATGATTACTACTGGCTCGTTTTTCAGACTGGTTACTGCTGGCTGGTTTTGCAGGTTGATTGCTGCAAGCCGAGAAGCAGGCTGATTGCTGCAAGCTGAAGACTGCAGACAGAGATCTCCCAAGGAGTAAACAGGAACCTGACACCTTGAATGACTAAGTTGTTCTGGCACTGTGGATACAGTGCTCTGGGTTTAAAGAGAACACCCATGGCCAGGATTGGATAGCCTGGTCATGTGATTCCTAGAGCTGGAATCTGATTGACTGGAACAAGTAATGTGATGATTCCAAAATGGCAGCACCCATGAAATAGTCATGGAAGCATGGTAATGGCTAGAAAGGGCAGCAGACTAATGACCTCTGATACTGTAAGTACAGCGATTGTGACACTAGCCAAGTAACACAGTCCAGACATGAAGACTTTGGCAATGCTGAAGTTAGTATGGAAGATTCCAGTGCTAGTGTCTGTACCCAAATAACACAGTCCAGACATGAAGACTTTGGCAATGCTGAAGTTAGTATGGAGGATTCCAGTGTTATTGGCCCTGATTCACACTTAAAAGTAAGTGTATAATTTACGTATGTATTTTCACGATTAGTTAACGCATGCCAGAACCCAAATATATGCACGGAAACCATGATTGACTGATTCACATACACGGACGTCAGACTTAGTACTGATGCACGTATCAGCACAGAACGAATCCTGCATGCGTGGCTTGAGGGGCAAGACTCCAAATGCAAATGAGCTGCACACAAGCTACTAATGTATAGTATGGGCATGCCAACAGATTTAGTACTGATTCACAAGTGGGAGTGCCTTGTGTAAATTAACATACGCACGGGAAAAGTTAAGGTAGCCCTCGATCACTCGTAAGTTGCTGAAGCCTGTTGTGCTATATAAGTCCATGCATCCCACACACTGCACACAGCCATCACATGCTGCGTATTTTTAATCAATGCATGTGTGTGTTTAATCAACACACATAAGTCTCACCTACTGGTAAATAATTAGGACATCTCTGGGGGCTACTTAACCAAGTATAATAATACATTCCATACTTTGCTAAGCTAAATGTATTAGTTATTATTATTATTATAGTATAAAAATGTAAAATGGACATATGTTTGTTATGTGTGTGTGGGGGGGGGAGGGTGGAAGAGGGCCATGGAGAGAGTAAAGGACATTTTTTTGGAAAATTATTTTTAGTCTTTATTATGTATATTTGTTTGTTATTTTGTATGAATGTAGGCTTCTAATTATTTACCAAATGACACAGCATAACGTTGGCAATCATCATAACTCCCCATAGTAAATAATGTGATTTTTTTTTTTTAAATCGCTGTCAAACTACAGCGCCCCTTAGTAAATCTGGCCTTTGGTGTTATATTAAAATTATAAAATAGATAGCTTCACAGTGCTGCTTGATTTCTCTCTCCCCCCAACCTGTGAAGCAGTCAACTGTGTGCTGGCCACTGCAGGCATCAGATGGCAACCTTAAGAGCGTGCAGCCTTACAGCTTCACCCAAGCGTAGCCCAGGAGTGAGATCTATCCATAAGCCCTGCCAAGATCCAGCCCCCCTTTAGAGCAGGTACTTTTCTGTGTCCTCTTTCTGTGAGGTGCCTGGGGTCTCATTGTCTCCCCTACCTGTGGTGCTTTGCCCAGGGAGACCTGCTTACCAGAACTGACACCCTTCAGACACCTGGCTGTGATCCAATGGGCTGAAGCCACCTGTAGCTGGATCTTCAGGCTCTGTCTTCCTTATTTGCTGCTTCTTCTGTTCATTAACCAAAGGCAATTTACTTTGTTCAGTGTATGTGTATTACAAGAGCTCTACCTGTTTGCTGTACTTTAAATTGCAATTACTTTTCCCATATCTGAGCTCACAACAGAAATTTCCAACAGCAGCATTTCCATGAGGGTCATCACTCTCCAACGCCCCCTGTGAGGGATGCTTAATTGCTCATGATTTCCATAACTCCTTGAGGTGGAACGCAGTCTTGGCCGTCATCTAGACACTGTGAAGTCTTCCATGCATTTTCACATCTACAACTGCAATCTACAAATTTTTTTAAATGATGGGAAAACAGGGCTAGAGTCACACCTAGACTGAAGACACCTCTTGCTCAGACCAATCTCCATCAATTTCTATCAATAGCTTCCAGGGCCGCCTCCCCACTTAACACCTCACCAGCCTCTTCTCTTTGGTCGAAGAATGCAGAAGGTCCTCAGGATTCTCAAGGTATGGATCCTCCTACCCCACCCAGAGATGCTGTCAGTGAAATCCTACGGCGGCTAAACAACCTGCCCACTAAGCGGGATATACAAGATTTGGAGCAGAGGCTTCAAGACCAGCTTCAAACTCAAATTGGCCCCCTTTGCTTTGAAATTACACAGATCTCGGCTAGAGTGACAGGCCCGAAAGAAGCTCATGAAGGGCAAGATTTTATAATCTCCCATCTACAGAAATCAATAGAGAGGTGCTCACAGGAACTGCATGAAATGCAGGTCCATCTAGAAGATCTCAATAACCGAGGCCGTCGCAACAACTTGCGTATCAGAGGGATCTCGGAGGACATCCCACCACAGGGAATCATTGAAGCCCTGATTGAGATTTTCAGTGACCTTCTAGGGGCAGACCCTAAAGCCGTTGTTGAATTTGACAGGGCCCTCCATGCCCTGGGTCCCAGGCATCCCCCATCTGAACCTCCCAGAGACATTATCTGCCGTCTACACTACTTTACAGTAAAGGAGGCCATCCTTCAGTTAGCCAGAATGTCTGACAGCCATGAGTTCCAAGGCCAACAAATCCAAATATTCCAAGACCTCTCCTGGCGGACCCGCTTTCAAAAGTGCCTCCTAAAACATCTTGCAGAGTTCCTCCGTAAGCACCAGATCAAGCATCACTGGGGCTTCCCTCTCAGACTCAGGGCAACGCACAATGGTAAAACAGACCTACCTGCCTTTTTGCAAAGCTATGGTAGTCCTCCATTCGCTCCGACTGGCAGACCGTGAGATGGAAGAAATGCCCAAACCGTGATGTATCTAGAGTGACCTGATCATTTTCCCAGACTAACTGATTATTTCGCTCTGAAGGGACTTCACTATATGTTTCTGTTTTGTCTTTATATGTTCGCCCATTCATTTTCTATATTTTAACCATGTTTAATTAAAGTTTAAATTTTTTAAGTACTTTTTGTCTCTATAATTATATTTAAGTGCATCTATAAGAGGTCCTATATGGGAGTATTTATCACAGGTTATACCCCCCTTTCTGTTTTTCTATAGGTTGATGTTTAGTTTGACGTCAGTTCTGTCAGTACCCCTGTTATAGCTGTTAAGGCTTAAGCAGATTGGAGTTTTAAGTATTCCCACCAGGTTGGGTACTCATGGCACCTCCTCCATATTCGATTTAACCCTGGCCTCTCAATCCCCAGTCTGACTCTTCCATTGGGGCTTTCTCCTGGTTGCAGCGAAACGAAAGAAGGGTAAGGAGAGCTCTCCTGACCCAGCCTGGTGGACACCTGGAGGACCCTACATCCCACTGACAGAGATTACTCCCACTTCTCACACATACAGCACACATATTCAAGAATAGATTATTCCTTTATTGACCACACACACTTAAACAACTTACTGGAAGCCAGGGTGGGTAATATTACCTGGTCGGACCACGCAGTGTACCTAAAACTCACACTCCAGAGAGAGACTCGGAGATTCAACAAGTCCATTCTCCAAGACTCAGTGACTTGCTCCCAGCTAGAATAAGAGATATTTGACTACATGGCAGTCAATGATACTGGTGATGTCTCTAAATTGACATTATGGGATGCTCATAAATGCTTCCTTACAGGCCACAGCATAAACTTAGCTACTTACCTCAAACAGCTAAGACGCCCACAGGGACAAACTTCTTTTTAAGATCCACTCCTTAGAGACCCCCCACAAGCAGGTCCCTTCCCCTGATACCCTCACAGAACTATCGGCAGGCCGCAAATCTTCTAAAGACTTGTTAGACCTCCAGACCAAATGTGCAGTTCAGAGATGCAAGAACAGGTACCATTGGTGGGGGAATAGGCCAAGCTGGATGTTGGTGAGAGCTTTGCAGGCAGAAAGGGTCCGGACCAATATCACTTCTATTCTACAATTAGATACCCGAATAGCACCTTATTCCTCTTTGGACTTTAACTGTATCACAGACATGACCAAATTCTCCCCCCAATCGCTCGTTGTCCATATCACAGTTATCCCTAAGAAAGGCAAGGACCCCAATATCTGTGATAGCTACAGACTTATCTCCCTATTATATGTAGATTTAAAACTCTACCCAAAGCTCCTCACCAACAGGCTGCATTCACAATGATCAGGTGGGCTTCATCCCGAGGAGCGAGGCCAGGAATAACGGGCCGGATCCAGAACTACGTCCGTCTTCCATAGACGGACGTAGTTTAATAAACAATAGCTACTGCCCATGCGTAGTAGCTATTGTACGTAATCTGCGTATCATTTTGATACGTAGATTGCGTATATGCGGTCTAAAAGATATGCTGGGGAGGGAACCTTCATACATATATGGTGGTCATACTCGAAACTGTTCCCTATTGGTACCAAATCTTCCACCTATTTAAACTAATTCTGGGTATTGGTGTACCGAATTCCCCAGAATTCTGGCTCTTTTCCTTCTCCGACATGTCCCTATCTCTTTACATAAAATCTCTTCTCAAACATCTTAATAATGCTGCAAAATCTTTGATTCCGAGACATTGGAAGTCAGACCAGCTTCCATCCATTTCAGAATGGTTCCAATGCATTGACTACTACATGTTAATGGACAATCTAATCTTCTCCTCCCTGGACCAGGTCAAAATTTTCACAGCGACCTGGTTTTACTGGTTGGAATTTAAGTCCTCCCCATCCAATCTCACATCCGTTCCGCCATCATCCAACCAATGAGGTGAACTATTGTCCCACTACGTTACCTGACCTAGATATATTTATCACTTTTAGCCTATCGGGTCTTCCAATGTTACTTCTCTTCAACAAACGATTAAGCGTCCCTATCCCTCATGTATCTCCCTTGTCTTCTATGTTGTCTTTGTCCTATGTCTGTATGTTCTCTCATAGGCTTAAGAATTATAAGTTTAATGGGTATCAGTAGGCCCTTAATGCAAACTTTTATCTACTTATCGAGCATGTGTTCTAGAAGTGGGCCTTGCCTGATCTGTTAGAATTGTGATTCCCATTTCAATGTTTTGTAATGTCTTTCTAAAAATGAAAAATTGTCAAAAATAAAGAATTTATAAAAAAAAAAATTATAAAATAAATTACATATATATAATAAAGTACATATCAATAAAAATGTTTCTACAGGATGTGTTTTTAATGTATTTTTTAATAATATGTAATCTCCAGTTATGCAGGACATACGACAGAGTTTCGTGTTGCTTTTCCAAACTGCTGAGGCAATGCTACGCACCCTGGAGCAGGCTGCTGCTGTGGTGAATTCGGTGCAGGCACCACCCCCACCACCATCAACAGAAACATCAGATGAGCCACCACCTCCCTACCTACCCCCACCCCCCAACTCTTTCAGTTTTACTGTGTGCATAATAAATGTTTTGATTTTTTAAAAACTATTATTCATTGTGTCTTATTTTGCTTTATTAACTAGATTATGTACACCAAAAACTCAAAACAACACATAAGCCAATAAAGAAATAATTTTTAATTATTTTAATTTTTCTTTTAAAAAGGTAATGACTATAATTTGTAACAATATTTAGAAAAAATGTTAACAAATTTGTAGAATCATTTTGAAAATAACATCAACACTGATTTTTAATTCATTATACAATAAAGAAATAATTTTAAATTATTTTTATTTTTCTATTAAAAAGGTAATCACTATAATTTGTAACAATATTTAGAATTTTTTTTAACAAATTTGTAGAATCATTTTGAAAATAACATCAACACTGATTTTTAATTCATTATAAAAAATTAACTCTTGACATGAATGAGAACATTTGTACACATTAATGTATACTAAATATAGAATAATTTTAACATCACAGAGACTTTGAATTTAATTGAAAAAGGTTTTTTATTTTAAATTAACATAAAAAGGGTATTGCACACAACACCAAAGGTTATCAAGTTAAATCATTTGTAGGCATGAAAGTTTAACAATTAACCTTTCAAAAAAAACAAAAAACAGGTCTGCGAGTTTTTACGTTTGCATGAATCACTACTAGAATTAAGAGCCAAGATCTACGCACGGTTCTAGGAAAAAACACTAAGTGCTGTACTATTTTTAAGAGCTTATTTCTAGGATACGTAAATTTATGCACGAGTGCAGGGGTGTCGATATGTTAAAATGTTCTCCATATTGAATCAGCCAAGCGTTTGATTGCGATGTGTATTTTTACAAAAGTACACAAATTCTATATTAACTGTGAATCAGGGCCATTGTCTGTAACCAAATAATATAGTCCAGAGATGAAAACATTGGCAACGCTGAAGTTACTATGGAGCATTCCAGTGTTTTTGACTGTACCCAAATAATACAGTCCAGACATGAAATCCTTGGAAATGCAGAAGTTGCTATGAAGGATTCCAGTGCTAGTGTCTGTACCTAATTAACACAGTCCAGACATGAAGACCTTGGCAATGTTGAAGTTACTATGGAGGATTCCAGTGCTAGTGCCTGTGCCCAAATAATACAGTCCAGACATGAAGACTTTGGCAATTCAGAAGTTACTAAGGAGGAACCAGTGTTAGTGTCTGTACATTAGAAGATGGTATCAGCATGGATGATCCATTACAAAGAACTGTGCTGTATTGGCATTGTCTGTTATGACTCATGGAGTTCATCAGGCTTTGAACTAACTGGTGATAATGGGCCTGATCCAGACCTACGGAAGCCTTACGGCAGCCCGAGGTCTGTACGGCCGTCATCGTAGCACAGAGTGCATGCCCCGTGCACTCCCTGCTGGCGGGCAGAAATCTAGGCACTTACGTGTCCAGATTCCTACCCTGACGATTACGATCAGCTCTGTGGCCTTACTGCCGCATTGCTGATCATATCAGGGCTTCCTCCACCCCTAAGCTGCATGCCTATCACCGCTTTAACAGCGGAGATACAGCATGCGTAAAGGGGGGGAAGCCCCCTTTTCGTAATAGCCGGTGGCCATAACTATAGCTACGGCTGCCGGCCCTTACGCCGCTGTATGCATGCGCACAACCTTCAAAACCTTTAAAGCCGGCTGTAATTCCCTGTGCGGCCGTAGCTCTGGATATTGCCCAATGTGTTTAATGAGAGACTAAAAAGCTTCTTGGATCCTGCTAATTGGATAATTTTTAAATACTAGTGGCAGCCCAAATCCCCCCTTTTCCCCCCCAACTTTAAAAAACAAAACTGGACCCTAGTAGAGGTTCTTGAACATTTTGATCTCTTGTGTTTTTCTAGGTTCAGATGTAAATAGTATGGACTCTGTGGATAGCGGCTGTGCATTAGGAAACAAGGAAAATGAAGATTAAAAAAGTCTCTTTTGTGGTCTTGGAATCTGAAGTGCAAAAGGTAAACAAAGGGCTTGCTTATTCACCTTAATACCAGTTACATTGAACACATACAGTACTTTGCAGTTCTGTGACCTGCTGTATTATTGTATCTCACTAATATGCTTAACTTGCAAAAGAGTGTGGACTTGTGTACCTTTACAGTAATGCCAGTCCTCTATGTCTCAGTATGGCATATTGTTGCCCATGATAACAAATCGTGACAGCCGTTTAATACCAACTCAAATTTTCTCCAAAAAGGCTGTCCCCTCTTCCTTATCAATTTTTTTTTGTTTCCCTTCAAGCATTTGGTTTGCCGAATAATTGGGAAACGTGGAAGAATAGGAAAGAAGGAAAATGAAGATAAAAAAAGACTATTTTGTGGTCTTGGAATCTGAAGTGCCTAAGGTAAACAAAGGGCTTGCTTATTCACCTTAATACCAGTTACATTGAACACATACTGTACTTTGCAGTTCTGTGACCTGCTGTATTATTGTATCTCACTAATATGCTTAACTTGCAACTTAAGATTGTGGACTTGTGTACCTTTACAGTAATGCCAGTCCTCTATGTCTCAGTATGGCATATTGTTGCCCATGATAAGAAATCGTAAAAGCCATTTAATACCAACTCAAATTTTCTCCAAGAAGGCTGTCCCCTCTTCCTTACCAATTTTTTTTGTTTCCCTCCAAGCATTTGGTTCGCCGATTAATTGGGAAATGTGGAAGATTTGTGAATTTCTTTAAAGAGTCATCTGGTGCCAAAATATACATTTCTACTTTACCTTACAGCGAGGATTACCAGGTCTGTCATATAGAAGGTAAGTGGAGCAGGATTTTTCTTCTGTGTGCATGTGCACTTTGGTTTTAAAGCAGTTCATTTTTATGTATGATGTTTTATGCAGCAATGTTATTACTATATACATTTCATTGTACAGGTTCTCTGCAGCAAGTTGAGAGATCACTTTATGTCATTGGCAGTAAATTAAAAAAATTAGACCTGACTAATATCTACGTGCCACCTCTTTCTGTGAGCTTGCAGTCTGTTCTCATGACAACATGGGTTAGTATTGCAATTTGTTCCTTTTTGTCTTGCTTTTAGAAACTTTGCATTAGCATGCAGTGGGGGACCAAAGCCGGAAGGTAAGAAAATTACATGCTGGACCACCTAGTGCGGCGGCATGTGACAAGAAGTCTCCATTTTAGTTAACAAGCACCTGCAGTTTGTAAAGGACTTAATTCAGTTGGTCCCTTTGGGCAAGTTTGTCTTTATCAGCTCTGTCCTCCTAATTATCCTAGGCATGTTCCCCATATAATAATGACCTACTCAAAAAAGCTGTCTTCTTTTATTTCTCTCTCCCCTGAAACCCAGTCCTTTGTATGAGTTGCTGGCAGGACTATCCAGTCACCTCATACCCCTAAATCCACCCCCTTCTCCAAACTAGAGAACTAGTTGGGACAGTCAGATGAGACATTCTTCTGATAAATTCTTCTTTCGCTACCACTCACAATATGCTATCCCATATTGACCTCATGCTAGTTTCTGCTATTTTGACCCTAGAGGTGTCCAGGGTTGACTACCTGCCCAGGGGCAACTCGGACCACTCTCTTGTACTGACAGTGTTAGATTTGGGGAGGGGGGAATCCTAAGGGTGTTCTGAAAATTAAATCTTTTTAACTTACTCAAATGGGGACTTGGTTAGGTTTGATAGCAGAAGCCAAGATTTCCACTTCATCGGTAGCTGCCAAAGGGGCCATATGGCTATGTTATTGGAAAGTGGATACAAATTCAAGAAGGTCTCTGGAGGCTCTTCTTTTTGAGGGAACTCTTTTGTTGGTCCTCAGTTAGATGTTATGATAACTCAGGATACAGGGGGTAAAAGTCAATTTTTACCATCTTCTTCTCAGGAACTGGAAGATCTCAGTTTCGTTCCTTTCATCCGGCAAGTAGAGGTGCCTTCTCTGCCAGGGGACAGTCCTTTTGAGGAAGATCACCAGCTTTTCTCCCGTCAGAGGTTGGGCTAGAAGAGGCAGGAAATCTTGGTCTTAGCATCCTAAGGTGTCTAAAACCAAGGAAAAGCCATCTGTGTGACTGTGCCGTCCCCTTCCATCTCCAGAAGAGGTAGGAGCCAGACTTCTTTTCTTTCAGGACAGGTGGCTGGCTTCCACAGAGGACAGGTGGGTTTAGCAGATCGTTTCCAGACCTCATGCTAGTTTCTGCTATTTTGACCCTAGAGGTGTCCAGGGTTGACTACCTGCCCAGGGGAAACTCGGACCACTCTCTGGTACTGACAGTGTTAGATTTGGGGAGGGGGGAATCCTAAGGGTGTTCTGAAAATTAAATCTTTTTAACTTACTCAAATGGGGACTTGGTTAGGTTTGATAGCAGAAGCCAAGATTTCCACTTCATCGGTAGCTGCCAGACGGGCCATATGGCTATGTTATTGGAAAGTGGATACAAATTCAAGAAGGTCTCTGGAGGCTCTTCTTTTTGAGGGAACTCTTTTGTTGGTCCTCAGTTAGATGTTATGATAACTCAGGATACAGGGGGTAAAAGTCAATTTTTACCATCTTCTTCTCAGGAACTGGAAGATCTCAGTTTCGTTCCTTTCATCCGGCAAGTAGAGGTGCCTTCTCTGCCAGGGGACAGTCCTTTTGAGGAAGATCACCAGCTTTTCTCCCGTCAGAGGTTGGGCTAGAAGAGGCAGGAAATCTTGGTCTTAGCATCCTAAGGTGTCTAAAAACAAGGAAAAGCCATCTGTGTGACTGTGCCGTCCCCTTCCATCTCCAGAAGAGGTAGGAGCCAGACTTCTTTTCTTTCAGGACAGGTGGCTGGCTTCCACAGAGGACAGGTGGGTTTAGCAGATCGTTTCCAGAGGCTACGTTATAGATCTCAGGGAAATTGCTCCCCGTAGGTTTTTAGTTTCTCCTTTACCTCAAGATCCAGGACTCCCTTTTAGAGTGCAAAGTAAATTCAGTGGTCCCTTCCCCTTAGAGCGAAAAGGGTTTCTACTAAAATGTATTTCTTGTTTCCAAGCCATACAGCTCTATACGGCAGATCCTAAACTTCAGGGATCTCAACTCCTGCATTTGGATCCCAAGATTCCGGGTGGAATCTTTTCAGTCAGTCAGTCATTACAGGTATGGAAAATAGCCTCCATAGACTTAAAGGACGTGTACCACCAGGTCCCAATCTGCCTTGCCATTCAGCTTGGCCACCACTCCCAGAGTATGGGGTAAAAGGGTAGCAGAGGGGGAACAAGAGGATACAAAATGAGGGGGGTGGTAGAGAAGGGAACGACACTAGGGTTGAGGGCCCTGCTCACATGAGCCAGCACACTAAGTTTGAGGGATGAACTTACAGAAGGCATAAGTAGGGGGAAGGAAGAGGATTGCTGGTGTGAGCAGAGGAGAGGGGCAGGGATAGATGTAGCATGCAGTGGGGATGTTAAGTGGAGGAGGGGTAGTCTAGCCTGAACAGGTGCATTTTGAGTGAGTGCTTGAAGCACTGAGCAAGCCTTGAGAAAGACCTGAGTACAGGTTGAAACGCGTAGGATATCCAGTGGAGACCGCTGTTCATGTATCAGGATATGAACCTGTTTTGCCTTCAATGTACTGTGTGCATTAACACAGAAAGCGTTTTTGGGCATTTTATTACAGATGCCATATGTCTAATGTGAGTCGAATACTATTCTTCACTTTTATTTCACTGTATTAAAAACCTTATTGCACTAGATTGTGGTGCTTCTCTCTCTTCCCTCTGCCTACAAGTAATCACAGCAGCAAAAGCGAGGCTGCAGAAAGACTGTGTTTTCCAGAGAGAGGTTGAGTGACAAGAGAAGATCAGAAACGAGGAAACGCTACATATTAGCTCTGAAATCGTGAGATAAATTTGCCCATTATCCATATTGACTCTGCAGCATTGTCCAGAACAGTGAGTACTGGCTTCACTTTGTGTCAGCCGATACTGCGATTGATACACTGTACCACTAGCCAGGTATCGGGATTGCTTTCACTGACTGTACACTTTGCAGAAACATGCTGTTTACTGTACAATTACTTCTCTTCCAATCACGTCGACCTAATTCCCTAATAACGCGATTAATTCATCTATTTAGCCTAATGTGGACTATAGAATATTTCTAGTGTTTTTCCTTGTGTGACATTTAGTAAGGATTTAGTGCTGTGATTCATTTCAGATCTTTTTTCATTTTGTGTGTTCATTTTTTTAGCTTATGGACAACTACTTTGGTGTACTTTTGTGGCTATTAATTAGTTCTGTTCACTGCTGCCCTCCTTTTATGCTGATTTTTCCAAATCCTTTTTTCCATTGTGTTGATCACACTCCTGTCACTATCAGCCTGTCTATACCTGCCCCTCAACCCAAAGCCTGGTCCTGGCACTGCAATAAAACACTTCTACAAGACCCATACTGTAGAATTCAAATTGAATTTGCTAAACTCTCGGGACTTCGCCTTGTGTGTGGGACTCTTTCAATGAAAGCATGACATCATAGACACTAGAGGTGTCACTAGAGATCCACAATGTCTGTGACGTCATTATTTCTATAAAAAGGGGAACATCTAGTGACAGAATGGTCACTAGCTGCACCACCCTCAAGTTGGAAGGACCCGGACATCGTCGCATGGGCTGCAAGAGGCCGAAGATCAACAATGAAGCCCTGAAGCATCCTCAGCTCTGCACCGGAGAAGAGGCTGCAAGCAAGAAAAGAAGATTCTTCGTTAAGAAAATACAGATGAAGATTGAAGATGTAAAATCTTCCCAAGATAGAGGACATCTTAACGGTGAGTAATGACTATATTTTTATATTTATTGAAACGCACTATAATACAGAAAACTGTTTTTAATATACAACGTGGCCACCTGTATTTAAAAAAAATTATATGGGGACATATTATGCATATTAAATGTTTTTATTATTATGACATGTATTTTAATGTAATGTTTATTGTGATTATATGTGACTGTCTTTTTTTTTTACACTGGATATAGCGCAGCATGCTTAGAAGGCTTAACATGCTGACGCTGATATTACTACAAGACTCAGCATTGCTGAGCCTTTTAGTTCTATCAGCGCAGCCATGCTAAGCATTCCAAACATGCTGCGCTTGTGTTTTTAAATTTTTTTTTACAACTATAGAAAAGCACAGTGATTTAGCCCTTGAAAAATCGATACATATCGACGGATAATTAAAATCGCGGGTAAAAATCGACGGTTAGTGAATACCCTTCATCATTCACACACACTGTGCCCCTTCATCATACACACATACACAGTGTCCCTTCATCATACACACACACACACACTGTCCCTTCATCATACACACACACACACACTGTGCCCCCTCTGCTCATTTACTTACCTTTTATTTGCTCTTCTTTAATCCTCTGTTTCCTTTTCAGTTTTTTCTTTTTTCTGGCTCCCCCTGAGCTCCTCTCCACGCGCTCCTCACTATGGATGCCGGCGTGATGACGTCACGCCCGGCCGACACACAGTAAGAAGAAGACATGAGGGGAAGGAGGAAGCCCGGTGCCGCCACCGGAAGGTAAGTTTTTTTTTTAAAATAACAGCAGACGAGTCGGGGGGATGGCAGGCCCGCCGGTTGCGGAGCACTGATATATGACACCTTCAAAGTAACTATCTGGGAAGCCCACAAATGTGTGATACAAGGTATTTGCATCATACTGGGGACACAGAAAGAGACACAAAAAGCCAAGTTGCTTCTTAAAATATGGGATTTATAAATGGCCCACAAGACTTTCCAATGCTTGTGCCTCCTTGACAACTTTATATAATGACAAATAAGCTAGCTCTACACTACTGCAAACATCAATATTTCCAACATGAAATTAGATTGGGTAAAATGCTTGCATGGGCTCTATGGAAACAGTAGGCCCAAAGATTTATCCCAAAATTAAAGATCATGGGGTAGATCCAGAACTACGTTTGCCGAACGTTTATTCGCGTAGCGTATTTTCGTGCGCGTAAGTTCTATACACTCCCCTAGGCACACCCCTTGAACGTACGTATTTTGTCAAGATATGCTTTCCAAACCCTACCTTAACTTTTGGCAACGTAACCGCAGTGATCCGCGGTTACGTATTTGGGCAACACGTATTTACGCAGCTAAGCACGCCCATACTGTACACTTTAAATACAAACCCCCGCCTAGTTAATGTATTTCAGACGTCATTTGGACTAACGTAAAATTGACACGCCCACGCGTAAGTATTTACGTGACACATACGTGAATGGACCATACATTCACAATTACGCTACGTTACTGAGCGTATTTTCTATGGTGCGCATGCGCAGTACTTACCAAAAGGCGATTTTACGTCTCCGCCACGCGTAAATTCGCTCGCAAGCGTTGTTCTGGATCTGGCCCCATAAAGCCCCATAAACCTTCATCATCACACTCCAAGCATAGCCAAGGTATTTAGAGACCACTATAAATTTCTTTACAACCTTCTTTACAACCTTCCTGTACCTACCACTCCACATGGGGTTGTGTCAGCAGCGAGAAGTCTTAAAGTATCTTAAAAAATGCTCCTATCCATCCCTTTCCACAGAGGTCTGCTCAGCTCTTGAATCTCTCTTCACTCTGACAGAGCTAGAAGACACTGTTAAAACTACCCCTAATGGAAAAAGCCCAGGGCCTGACGGTTTCTTTATAACTTACTACAAAAAGTTGAAATACAAAATAGCATCCAAACTCCTTAATGCTTTTAACAGTAATTCAGAACAGACTAAGTTTTCCAACCAATCCCTAGCAGTCCATATCTCTGTCATCCTCAAAGAAAATAAGCACCCCACCCAATGCTCTAGTTTTAGACCCATCTCCCTTCTTAATGTGGATTTAAAATTATTTGTGAAATTGCTTGCTAACCATCTCCAAATTGACCTCCCTTATATGTTGCGACCAAGCTGGATATACTCCAGGCTGAGAGACAACACTTACAATCAATGGGGTAGATCCATAAGAGCGTACGACAGAGGAATTCCGCATGCCGTGTGCATAATTCCCCTGTAATCTAACTTGTGCGCATGCACACAAAGTTCTTACGCTTGCGTACCGGCAGAACAAAGTTACGTACGCCGGCTGGTATGAAAAAGAGTCTGGCCAAAAAACTACAATGGTCGTATCTTCGCCATATACAGTGCATCCGGAAAGTATTCACAGCGCTTTACTTTTTCCACATTTTGTTATGTTTCAGCCTTATTCCAGAATGGAATAGATTAATTTTTTCCCTCAAAATTCTACACACAATACCCCATAATGACAATGTGAAAAAGTTTTTGGGGAAATTTTTGCTAATTTATTAAAAATTAAAAAAAACAAGAAATCACATGTACATAAGTATTCACAGCCTTTGCTCAATACTTTGTTGATGCACCTTTGGCAGCAATTACAGCCTCAAATCTTTTTGAATATGATGCCACAAGTTTGGCACACCTATCTTTGAGCAGTTTCGCCCATTCCTCTTTGCAACACCTCTCAAGCTTCATCGGGTTGGATGGGACAGCCATTTTTAGATCTCTCCAGGCTCTGGCTGGGCCACTCAAGGACATTCACAGAGTTGTCCTGAAGCCACTCCTTTGATATCTTGGCTGTGTGCTTAGGGTCATTGTCCTGTGGAAAGATGAACTGTCGCCCCAGTCTGAGGTCTAGAGCACTCTGGAGCAAGTTTTTATCCAGAATGTCTCTGTATATTGCTACATTCATCTTTCCCTCGATTCGGACTAGTCTCTGAGTTCCTGCTGCCGAAAAGCATGCCCACAGCATCATGCTGCCACCACAATGCTTCACTGTAGGGATGGTATTGGCCTGGTGATGAGCGGTGCTTGGTTTCCTCCAAACATAACACCTGGCATTCATGCCAAAGAGTTCAATCGTTGTCTCATCAGACCAGAGAATTTTGTTTATCATGGTCTGGGAGTCCTTCAGGTGCATTTTGGTAAACTCCAGGTGGGTTGCCATGTGCTTTTACTAAGGTGAGGCTTCCTTCTGGCCATTCTACCATACAGGCCTGATTAGTGGATTGCTGCAGAGATGGTTGTCCTTCTGGAAGGTTCTGCTATCTCCACAGAGGAATGCTGTAACTTTGACAGAGTGACCATCAGGTTCTTGATCACCTCCCTGACTAGGGCCCTTCTCCACGGATTGCTCAGTTTAGATGGCCAGCCAGCTCTAGGAAGAGTCCTTGTGGTTCCTAACTTCTTCCATTTACGGAAAATGGAGGCCACTGTGCTCATTGGGACCTTCAAAGCAGCAGATATTTTTTTGTACCCTTCCCCAGATTTGTGCCTCAAGACAATCCTTTCTCGAAGGTCTACAGACAATTCCTTTGACTTCATGCTTGGTTTGTGCTCTGACATGCACTGTCAAGTGTGGGACCTTATACAGACAGGTGTGTGCCTTTCCAAATCTTGTCCAATCAACAAAATTTACCACAGGTGGACACCAATTAAGCTGTAGGAACATCTCAATGATGATCAGTGGAAACAGGATGCACCTGAGCTCAATTCTTAGCTTCATGGCAAAGGCTGTGAATACTTATGTACTGTTAGGCGCCGACGCCGCTTAGCTCTCTCCTGCTACACGGGTCCTGGTACCGCTGGTCTCCTCTGCCCTGCTCCGTCCGGGATCCCCGCTGCTTGCCACGAATGGCGTGTTTACACTCACCACGTGGAGCGCCGCCGCTTCTCTGCACAGGCACGTGCTTCACTCCCGGCCACAGCTGACAGGCGCGCTCCCTTTTCCCAGGTCCCAGCCACTCGCAGCAGTGTTAAAGCAGCTCAGCCTATCAGGGGCTAGCTGCCTCTATATAGTTCCTCTCCCAAATTCATTCTCTGCCGGTTATAGCTCTGACTTTGCCAGTTCGGTGACCTGCTATTACTTGTGTGCCTAGTGCTTTGCTAGTGATCTGACCGTTGCCTGACCTTTTACCTCTTCAATCCTTGCCTAGTTTTCCTCCTGTTTGTTCCTGCTGGTTCTCCCACCTTACTGTGTCCACCTTCCCTGGTTAACCTTATTTTCCCTGGAGTGTCTGTTTGTGTTTTCTCTTCGGAGGTCCCGCCGTATGGGTGTTCGTGTGCAAGCCCTGGTTCGTCTCGTCCGGTCCCGTGACTTACCTTTTGTCTGCCGTCCATTGTTCAGTGTTTCTTGTAGTTTGTTTCAGGTCGGTCCCTTCCGGCCTGGTCTGTATCCCGCTTACTTCAATTACCCCTCTTTCACTTACGGGTGCTCTCTTTCTGTTTCATATTCTCCCTCCACGAGTCTGATTCAACGGGGCATGACCTGTTACTGGTGAAAACCACCTGGTAGCAAAGCTCCTGTGCCCCGGAAGTCGACTTCGTATTCTATCCTCTCTCGTCTCACGGCCACACCGGTCCTTGACCCAGGTAATCCCGGTGTACTGTCATTCACTCTTAACCTTTTCCTCACGGTCACACCGGTTCTTGACCCAGGTAATTCCGGTGTACTGTAACAGTATAATCGGCCTAACACAGGTTACTCGTTACGGTAACATGGACCCAACCACGGAAGCTATCAGCACTCTTATTTCCCAGGTGTCCAACCTAGGACAGATGGTCCAAAGTCTCACTGTTCGTTTCCGCTCTCAGGATGAAGCCATTGCCTCACTACGCTCTCCTGCTGACCCTGCCGCGGCCTCCGGTCCTGCTCCACTTCAGGCATCCCAGGATGTCAAGGTCAACCTACCAGATCGCTTCACTGGAGACCGTTCCCAATTCTTGATCTTCAAGGAGAGTTGCAAGTTGTACTTTCAGCTCAGACTCATCTCTTCTGGCTCAGAACATCAAAGAGTCGGACTGATCATCACCCTCTTCCAAGGTGACCCTCAGGCCTGGGCCTTCAGTCTTCCGCCGGACAGTCCGGCAAGACAGACAGTTGACGGTTTCTTCGAGGCACTGGGTCTGCTCTATGACAATCCGGACCGACTGGCCACGGCGGAATCCAAGCTTCGAGCTCTGAGACAAGGTAGAAAGTCAGCGGAGGAGTACAGTGCCGAGCTCCGGCGTTGGTCTAATGATTGTGGGTGGAATGACCCAGCTCTGCGCAGTCAATTCCGGGTAGGACTTTTGAAACAAGTCAAGGATGCCTTGGTCCAATTTCCTTCTGCTCAAACTTTGGACGACCTCATGAGACTGGCCATAAAGGTAGACCGTCGCCTCAAGGAACGCCGCTTGGAGAGGGACTCCTCCGTTCCATCCTTTCTTCCTGTAGTCCAAGTTTCTCCAGAGATGTCCACTGGAGAGGAGCCTATGCAGATAGTTACCTACCGTCTGTCCAAACAGGAGAAAGCTCGTTGACGACAGTCTTTACTGCGGAGGCAAGGCTCATCGTGCGGATAACTGCCCCAACAAACCCGCGCCGACGGGAAATGCTTAACCCAGACGGAGGGTGAAGGACTCCGTCTGGGTATTTATCTTATCTCCAATAAAAATTCCCTTCAAATTCCAGTGCAGTTACTCGCTAACGACCGACTTGTCAACCTGAGGACCTTGATCGACAGTGGAGCAGCAGGTAAATTCCTGGATGTTAATGTAGCCCAAGCTCTCAACCTGGAGGTCAAGCCTATCTCCTCTCCTCTGACCACTTGTGGATTGGACGGAAGACCCCTCGCTGAGGGAAATATACACACTATTACCACAGCTCTCCGTCTCTCCATTGGTTGCTGTCACTCCGAGCTCATTGAACTACTCCTTATCCAAAGTCCCTCGGTCCATCTTGTACTCGGTCATCCGTGGCTACTTACTCACAACCCGGTCATCGATTGGAAAGAGGGTGAAATCATCCGCTGGGGCGAATCTTGTTCTGCTTCTTGTATCTCGCAACCTGTTCGCCTTGCTCAGGTTTCTACTCTCAAGATTCCTCCTCAATATGCCGACTTCGCGGATGTTTTCTGTGACCAAGCTTCGGAGGAACTCGCTCCTCATCGGGACTCTGACTGTGCCATTGAGTTAATTCCCAGAGCGAAACTCCCTAAAGTTAGACTCTTTTCCCTCTCTCTCGTCCTGAGACTGCCGCTATGGATCAATACATCCAAGACAACCTCCGCAAAGGTTTAATTCGTCCATCCAAGTCGCCAGTCGGTGCCGGCTTCTTCTTCGTGGCCAAAAAGGACGGCTCTCTCAGGCCCTGCATCGATTATCGTGCTTTGAATAAAATAACGATCAAGAATACATACCCCATTCCTCGCATTTTGGACCTCTTTGACCGTCTCAGAGGCGCCACTGCCTTCTCCAAGATTGACCTTTGGGGTGCATATAACTTGGTCAGAATTAAAGAGGGCGATGAGTGGAAGACGGCCTTCAACACCAATTCAGGGCATTATGAGTACCTGGTGATGCCCTTCGGGCTGTGTAAAGCCCCTGCCGTCTTTCAGGATCTTATCAACAAGGTCTTAAGAGACTTTTTGGGGGTTTTCATTGTGGTATATCTCGACGATATACTAATCTTCTCCTCCAGTCTGGAGTCTCACCGGTCCCATGTCCGACAAGTTCTCACCTGCCTTCGAGAGAGAATAAACCTGAGAAATGTGAATTCGAAGTGGACAAGGTCACTTTTCTAGGCTATGTTATTTCTCCGCAGGGCTTCGCCATGGATCCAGCCAAGGTCAAGGCAATTTTGGAGTGGGTACAACCCACTAACCTCAATGCCACCCAGAGATTTTTGGGGGTTTCCAATTACTACAGGCGTTTTATTCAGAACATGTCGGTCCTAGTGGCTCCTATCTCGAACCTCACCAAGAAAAGGAATGATCCGTCTTGTTGGCCTCCTGAAGCTTCTAAGGCTTTCCATGCGCTCAAACAAGCCTTTATCTCAGCCCCAGTTCTCCGCCATCCTAATCCGGATCTTCAGTTTGTCTTGGAAGTAGATGCCTCTGATGTTGAGAAGGAGCCGTCTTGTCTCAGCAGGATCCGTCAGACAGGAAGATGTATCCCTGTGCCTATTTTTCCAGAAAATTTTCCACTGCTGAACACAACTATGATGTGGGTAACAGAGAGTTGCTGGCTATCAAACTGGCCTTGGAGGAGTGGAGACATTGGCTGGAGGGAGCTACTCACACCATAGTCATCATCACGGACCACAAGAACCTGGCCTATATTGAGTCTGCCAAGAGACTGAACCCAAGACAAGCCAGATGGGCATTGTTCTTTACTCGGTTCAATTTTGTTATTACCTATCGCCCTGGATCTCTAAATAAACGACCAGACGCCTTATCTCGTTCCTTCATACGTGAGCATCCACCCTCCTCTCCCCCGCTCCCCATCCTGCCCCCTTCTTCCATTCTTATAGGCCTCACTCGGGACCTTTTTACTCATATTCGGAACTTTCAGGATCAGACACCTCCTCTGAAACCTCCGAATCGTCTCTTTGTTCCTGTAAGACTTAGGAGGTCTGTTCTCCTGGAAATCCACTCCTCAAGATCTGCAGGGCACCCTGGCGTGCGTAAATCCTTGGAGTTGCTTTCTCGCATTGTCTGGTGGTCGGCCATGTCCAAAGATGTAAAAGAATTTGTGGGGTCCTGTCTGGTTTGTGCCCAAAACAAGTCATTACGTTCTTCTCCTGGGGGTCTCCTTCATCCTTTATCCATCCCCAAACGTCCATGGACACACATTTCAATGGATTTTATCACGGATCTTTCCAAATCATTGGGCAACACCACCATCTGGGTTATTGCCGACCGTTTTAGCATTTTGTTCCATTAAAAGGACTACCTTCTGCACAAGACTTGGTTGACCTCTTTGTTCAGAGCATTGTTCGTCTCCATGGTCTTCCTACTGACATTGTTTCAGACAGAGGTTCTCAGTTTATTGCCTGTTTTTGGAGATCCTTCTGTAAAGTACTTCGGATCTCGGTCAGCCTTTCTTCAGGTTATCACCCACAATCCAATGGCCAGACAGAGCGTATTAATCAAAATCTCGAACAGTATCTAAGGTGTTACACTTCTAAGTTACAGGACAATTGGACACAAAATCTGGCTTTGGCGGAATTTGCTTACAATAATTCTACTCATTCTGCTACTAAGCTTTCCCCCTTTTTCTGTGCTTTGGGTCATCATCCTCAGTCAAACTCCTTTTTACAACCCGACACGGACCTTTCCTCAGATTCTAGACTTCTGGCCAACAGAGTTAAGTCTATCTGGACCAAGGTCAACAATGCTCTGCAGAATACAGCCCGTACCACCAAGAGCAGAATGGACAAACGCAGGAGAAGGGTTTTCTACAGAGTTGGTCAGAAAGTCTGGTTGAGTACCAAGAATATTCACATTCGTCAATCCTCCAAGAAACTTGGTCCTATCTTCATTGGTCCGTTTGTTATCACTAAGAGGATCAACCCAGTAGCTGTCAAACTTAATCTTCCCCGCAGCATGAGAATGCCTGACACTTTTCATGTTTCTCTCCTCAAACCTTTCCGCACTTCCAGAAAATTCCAGACTGGTGCGCTGTCCAAACCACCTCCTCTCCTTCGTGATGGTCAGGAGGAATTTGAAGTGGAAGCTATTCTAGACTCCAAGAAGGTTCAAGGCCAAATACATTTTCTGGTTCATTGGAGGGGTTATGGTCCCGAAGAACGTCAGTGGGTACCTGCTCGTAATATTCATGCCAACAAGCTTCTTCAGGAATTTCATGCCAAGTTCCAGGAAAAACCAAGTGTTAGGGGTTCCTTAACCACTCGTCAAAGGGGGGGTACTGTTAGGTGCCGACGCCGCTTATCTCTCTCCTGCTGCCCGGGTCCTGGTACCGCTGGTCTCCTCTGCCCTGCTCTGTCCGGGATCCCCGCTGCTTGCCGCGAACGGCATGTAAACACTCACCACGTGCCGCCGCGTCTCTGCACGGACACGCGCTTCACTCCTAACCACAGCTGATAGGCGCACTCCCCTTTCTCAGGTCTCAGCCACTCACAGCAGTGTTAAGGCAGCTCAGCCTATCAGGGGCTAGCTGCCTCTATATAGTTCCTCTTCCACATTCATTCTCTGCCGGTTATAGCTCTGACTTTGCCAGTTCTGTGACCTGCTATTACTTGTATGCCTAGTGCTTTGCTAGTGATCTGACCTTTTGCCTCTTCAATCCTTGCCTAGTTTTCCTCCTGTTTGTTCCTGCTGGTTCTCCCACCTTACTGTGTCCACCTTCCCTGGTTAACCTTATTTTCCCTGGAGTGCCTGTTTGTGTTTCCTCTTCAGAGGTCCTGCCGTATGGATGTTCGTGTGCAAGCCCTGGTTCGTCTCGTCCGGTCCCGTGACTTACCTTTTGTCCGCCGTCCATTATTCAGTGTTTCTTGTAGTTTGTTTTAGGTCGGTCCCTTCCGGCCTGGTCTGTATTCCGCTTATTCCAATTACCCCTCTTTCTCTTACGGGTGCTCTCTTTCTGTTTCATATTCTCCCTCCACGAGTCTCTGATTCAACGGGGCATGACCTGTTACTGGTGAAAACCACCTGGTAGCAAAGCTCCCGTGCCCCGGAAGTCAACTTCGTATTCTATCCTCTCTCGTCTCACGGCCACACCGGTCCTCGACCCAGGTAATCCCGGTGTACTGTCACTCACTCTTAACCTTTTCCTCGCGGTCACACTGGTTCTTGACCCAGGTAATTCCGGTGTACCTGTTTCAACCCAATCCCCTTTTCTCCCCATGTATCTATCCTATACAACTCACTTTTTCCCTGTGTATCTATCCTACACAACCCCCTTTTCTCTCTGTGTATCTATCCTATACAACCCCCTTTTCTCTCTGTGTATTTATCCTATACAACTCCCTTTTCTCCACGTGTATCTATCCTAAACAACCCCCTTTCCCCCACGTATATCTATCCTATTCAACTAATTTTTCTCCACCTGTATCTATCCTATTCAACTCCCTTTTCTCCCTGTGTATCTATCCTATACAGCTTCCTTTTCTCCCTGTGTATCTATCCTATACAACTCGCTTTTCTCCACCTGTATCTATCCTATACAACACCCTTTTCTCCCCGTGTATATATCCTCTACAACTCACTTTTCTCCACCTGTATCTATCCTATTTAGCAGTATGCAAAAAAGAAGTGAACAGCGCTAATTCAGATGGTCAATCAAATAAAAAATATGCATGCAATATACATAAAAGATCGCTGGCTAAAAAAAGGGGGTGATGTCCCTTTAACAGTATACAAAGCATAAAACACAGTATAGCCGCGCTCTCAATATCAAATAACACAAGTAAAGAGTAAACAACGTAATGGCGAAATTGAGAATAGATATAAAAAAGGTAATTTATTATATAAATAATATGTTTAAAAAATGATGATGAATATCACCAATATAAATCATTAGAAGACAATAACATATATACCCTGCTGCTATAAGTGGTATTGATAAGTAACCTAAGAGATACTGATTAAATGTTAAACCTTAGCACAAATAATGTGTATTCACATCCATACATCAAAAATTCAACAATTTAATATTGGTTGTCTCCTCGCCGCACGGCCTAGGCTGGCATCCTATATCAATAGTTCATTTGCAATTGGTGTTATAAATGGAAATTGGATGTTTTTCTTAAGGTTTTTTCTTTTAAATAAAAGTCAATCTTTGACACAATAATAGAGCAAAAATATGATAGGTATCTTCTGCAAAAAAAGAACGATGTTGACACAATGTTGCAGGGTATTTAAGCAATCATAGCTGGTAAAAATATTTTTGCATAAAAGTCACTTTAGATACAATGTTGCAGATTGGTAAGCAATTGTAACTTGTGAACACATATATTGTGAGCTTGGTTTGTAGTCCACATAAATATTGCTGTAACGTGCTAGTGCACTAAATGAAATGGCAAATCATTGTAATATTCAAAAATGATTGGACACGCGGGGACGCCCGCATTATTTACCAATTTTTGTTCCAGTGACGCTGCTGTCTGGTGCCTGTGATATTATCTCATGCTGGGACTGAAATAGTGAGTAACCATTGGGTTTTTTTTGGAATACGATTCTATATTATTACAAGCCTTTTTTCTTTTCCAAACATCACAATGATTTGCCACAGCATTTAGTGCACCAGCACGCTACAGCAATGTTTATGTGGACTACAAACTAAGCTCACAATACATGTGTTTACAAGTTACAATTACCTACCTATCTGCAACATTGTATTCCAAGTGACTTTTATGCACAAATATTTTTACAAGCTATGATTGCTTAAATACTCTGCAACATTGTGTCAACATCGTTCTTTTTTTGCAGAAGATACTTATCATATTTTTGCTCTATTATTGTGTCAAAGATTGACTTTTATTTAAAAGGAAAAAACCTTAAGAAAAACATCCAATTTCTATTTATAACACTAATTTCAAATGAACTTTTGATATAGGATGCCAGCCTAGGCCGTGCGGCGAGGAGACAACCAATATTAAATTGTTGAATTTTTTGATGTATGGATGTGAATACACACTATTTGTGCTACGGTTTAATATTTAATCAATATCTCTTAGGTTACTTATCATTACCACTTATAGCAGCAGGATATATATGTCATTGTCTTCTTACGATTATATTGGTGATATTTATCATCTCTTTTTAAACATATTATTTATATAATAAATAACTTTTTTTATATCTATTCTCAATTTCGCCATTACGTTGTTTACTCTTTACTGGTGTTATTTGATATTGAGAGCGCGGCTATACTGTGTTCTATCCTATTCAGCTCCCTTTTCTTCCCGTGTATCTATCCTACTCAACTTCCTTTTCTCCCTGTGTAACTATCCTATACATCTCCCTTTTCTCCACCTGTATCTATACAATACAACTCCCTTTTCTCCACCTGTATCTATCCTATACAACACCCTTTTCTCCCCATGTATCTATCCTATACAACTCACTTTTCTCCACCTGTATCTATCTTATACAACTCCCTTTTTCCCACCTGTATCTATCCTTTACAACTCACTTTTCTCCACCTGTATCGATCCTATACAATCCCCTTTTATCCCTGTGTATCTAGCCTATACAACTCCCTTTACTCTACCGCATCTATCCTATACAACTCCCTTTTCTCTACCTGTATCTATCCTATACAACTCCCTTGTCTCCACCTGTATCTATCCTATACTACCCCACTTTATCTTCTTCCCATATTCCTCAAATTTTCTTTATTAATAAGTTTTTATCTTCTCATTTCTTACCTTTCCCGTCTACTTACCTTTCTTCTTGCTTTGCTCTCCATGGTGCTCTCTGCTTTGTGATTAATGCTGACATGCACACACTATTTTCCTTTGTTGTTTATAGCACAAATACCCCCTCCCCCAGCAATTTATGGTCAGCTCCCTCTGGTGATACTTGGTCTTCCACGTCACCGGGTCAGTATGGTTCCTTCCACACTTTACCCAATTCCACCCACAAATGGCTATATTAGGTAAAAAAATTCTTATTAGCCCCCTTTTACAGCCTGACAATTGGGACTGTACTTTTGTAAGAACAGAAAAGATCACATTTTGTAAAATATGCAATACAGTATATACTACATAAATCTCTTTGCAATTGATAAAAAAGGACAAAAATAAAAAAGAGAAGGAAAATATATCTCACATGTTGCTGTGTGAAGAGATCTGGTTTCTCTGTCAGAATAGGACAGGGATCTTTCCTTCATGGCAAAAGTTGTTCTATCCCATACCTTAAGGTTTTGGTAGATGCTTTTCTCCTGAAATCATATAGCGATACAAAGCATCTATTAGAAAGAAAAAAACTACTCACACACACAAACACACACTAAGGAATACAAAACAAATGAATAAATATTTAATTTTGCTGCTATTTCAAATAAACCATGTTAATGATAATCAACTTAAGATAAAATGAATAAAATAATAAGTAAACATTCACTACGTACTATGGACCGGATTCAGACTTCTGCTGGTGCTGCTTGCAGGACCCCAAATGCAGCACCTGGGATCCAATACCAGATCTCCGTAGCTCTCTGTGCAAGCGCATGGAACACCACTCCCCTCGCTCACAAACACTTTAGATCCTAGACCCCTAACTTAAGATTTCCGATCCGTCCTCATTTAAAATGGGGGCAGAATGGATCAGAAGTCTAGATGGGGAGGCGTGAGTAGAACATGCCTCTACTGTATACTTTACATTTCTCCCCATAGCGCTTGCACTCAGCACGCTAATGGACTTTATTATTATATTAATGTTTATTTATAAGGCACCACACGTTATCCGCAGCTCCGCAACAATAGTTACATATACAACACAATTAAGAGAAAAGGTACACATTCAAATAAATAAGGAATACAATACAAGTACAATGCAAAGATAAAGTACAGTCCAAAAATAGCAGAACAATATGTATGGAGAATAAAGATGCAGGATATGTGTGTAGGGGCAGATGAATAAGGAGAGAGATAGATGGTAGTGAGAAAAAGGTGGGAATTAATGAGGAAAGGTAGAGGGGTAATGTCAGAAGGAAGGAGGGTCCTGCTCATAAGAGCTAACATGCTAAGTGGGAGTGGGTGAACAAACAAGAGACACAAGGATTAAGACAGGGAGGGCAGGTAAGCTTTAGGAGGTGGAAGGATAAGCTAGCCTGAAGGAATGGGTTTTAAGGGAGCATTTGAAGGATTGGAGGGTGTTGGATTGCCTGGTATTGGTAGGTTGTTCTAGTGCAGAGGGGCAGCCCGGGAGAAGTATTGGATACGGGGGTGAGAGGTAGTTATCAGATTGAAGTTAAGGCGGCAATCACCAGCAGACTGGAGGGTTCGGGCGGGAGTGTGGATGGAGATAAGGGAGGAGAGGCAGGGAGCGTTGGAGGAGGAGAGAACCTTGTGAGTTTTGGCTTCAGAAGTGGATCTCGAAGCACTGGCATCGATGCAGCAGGGATCCACTATTGGATCCCCACTCATGTTGCATTTGGAAATCCCCTTGTACTAAATAAACAAAGCAAATAAAAAGGGAAAACAGGAACACTACAAGATATACAGTATTGTCCACTGCTATTTACATAACAACACATCAGTGTTACTTAAACTGACCTCTTCTTGATCTTTAATCATTTTACTCCGGTAAGTTTCAATGACCTTCTCTGAGTAGACAAAGGGGTTTTGGTATAGGCCCCTGATCTTTTTTAACTCACCTGTAACTATAAACAAACTTTTTTAGTATTTTGAGATTTTAGTGTAAATGGGGTGCTGTATGTGATCAAAGGTCTTACTATAAAATAATATTCAATTATTTGACAAAATTTTGCTATTCCAACAAATAGCTTTATTCTTCCTTCTAGCAAAGTTTAAGAGCTTTTTCTCAGTATTCTTAAAGGTGAAAAGGATAGTTCTAGATAAATCATGGGCTAACATCTAAGTGACTATTGTTTAACAACTCAGTCCCAGTAAACTGGTATACCATCTTTATTATATATAAATAAGTCATATATACTATATTTCCACACAGACAAAGTGCTAATGATTTATTTTTACACTTGTACCCTGTAATGCATTAGGAATAGGTTCTTGCACTATGGACAACGGCATGTTACCACCTAGGCATGTGAGGCTTTATATAATATTGAGCCCTATTAGGGGAGGAATCTTATTATGCAGGATAATGTCCGGTATTATATAGCATAAGAAGGGGCAGTCCTCTTTTCTATGAAGTTTTGATTAGGTTTTATATAATGTTGCTTTTCTAACTTCCTTCTAATAAAAATGAAAATTTAGATTTTTATTTTTTTTAATTAATTCTGGGGCACTTTTTTACAAACAATGGGCGTTATCCAGAAAAGATCATTTTATGTATGCCTGGGTACCTAAGTTACGCACATCTAAGGATAATGCACTAATGGGCTAATGAGGGAGACACAGCTAAAGAACATTCAGCACCTGAAGGCTGCAGCCAGGAGAGAGGAAAGGAGAGATCATCTAACAGTTGCCAGGGGTCGGTCCCAGCCGTTGCTTCAAAGTAACAAGTAGCCAATTGCAAGGCTGCCTGTTACTGAGTGGGGTAGAGGCAGCCTCCTGGTAACTGTAAACTGATCCCTCCTTTCCTGTCTCTGCGGGGCTGCTGACTGCAGGATCTGTGAACATGTACAAGTGTGTGTGTGTGCGTGTGCTCTGTGTGTACCTGGAGTGCAGTGTTCTTGTGTGTATGTATCTGTGTTGCATTGAGTGTGTGTGTGTGTATCTCGGTTGCACTTTGTTTGTGTGTATGTGTATGTATGGAGTGTACTGTGCATGTGAGTGTATGTGTTTATGCAGTGTTTTGTGTGTGTGTGTATATGTGTATGCATGGAGTGTACTGTGCATGTGAGTGTATGTATGGAGTGCTTTGTGTGTGTGTGTACGTGTGTATGTGTGTGTTTGGAGTGCACTGTGTATGTGTGTGTGTCTGTGTATGTGTGTGTGTCTATGTATATGGGATGCACTATGTGTATTTATCTGGAGTGCAGTGTGTGCGTATATATGCAGAGCCGCCGGGGGAGGGGGAATGCCCGTCAGGGGCCTGCACTGTTGCTGATTTTCTTTTTAAATTCAATTTATTCTTGTTTTATTTTATTAATTTAGAAACACTGGCTGCCATTATGGAAATAGTAGTGGCAGCCAGCACTATACTGCAGGGGTTGTGTCATGCAATAGCAGGATTGTCACTGATTGATGTCTATGATCCACCTATGAGCAGCTATACTTGTTTCTTTACTCCTTCCATGTGCTGTTTTATTAAGACATAAAATCAATGCACTCACATTTGATCAGATAAATCAAGGATGTAAGGGTACGTTTAAAGGAAAGTAAAGCCTAGTACCTAGACCATGTTTCCCCACTAATATCCCCCTTTACAATTACAACCACGTCGGGAGGCAACTCTGAAACCGGATCAGAGGTTGCCAACTGAGCGTCTAGCAGGAAGAGGTGATGGGAGCAGCGGCGAGGGGGAAGAGTATTTATATACCCTTACATGCTTAATTTATCTGATCAAATGTGAGTGCATTGATTTTATGTCTTAATAAAATTGTGTAAGGATAATACACTATGGTATCTTTCATTTTCCTCTGAATACATGGAGCTCTGATATTAAGCGGGAGCCTAACAAACCAACGGCACATGGAAGGAGGAAAGAAACGAGTGGAGATCGGGACCTAAGTGAGGCTCTGATGAGCCTTTAAAGAATTGAAATACTGTAAGCGCAATACGTCTAGATGTGTAAATGTGTTATGTAAACATAATGCACTATGTATGATTTCCATTACATGTTTAACATTGCGGAGATACGGAGATAAGCCTTTTGAATTTAACCCTTGGAGACGTGGACAGAAAGGAATTCATTTAAGGAGAAGGTGAACTATCTATTGAAGGAGGAAAATATTCTGGACATAAAAGAAGAAGAAAATAACTTATTATATGTATGGTTGGGGACCGTGAGTAAAATAACCATTTACAAATTATTTGGAGATTAACATTGCTGCGGAGACTTTTAATGGGACTGTGTTTAAGTAATAATTTGATCTTGTATTTTGGTCTTATAAATCTGCTTTGAGATCAGCTGTCCTGGGAAAGATGTATATATAAATGCATGTTTTTTGGATATATATATATATATATATTCAGGCTTCTGATGTTCCTGGTAATTATGAGAGCCTATTGTGGTGGAGCTTGATTGTCCTAAGGAACGCTATATATTTTATTAATTTTTCTAGCGCCTAGATCTGTATACTTAAAAATTCTTTCTAGTTGTTAGAAGATTTTTTTACAATGTGTCTATATGTGTGGTGTGGTGTTTGGATTTCACATGTGTATACAGTAGGGCAGCAGGAAATTTTGTTAGCGCGGGTAGAGACAGAAAAAATGTTGTGTGTTTAAATGTGTATTTGTGTGTATGTGATAGTAGGTATGTGTAGTTTTGGTAGTGTGTGTATGTCAGTCGTGGTCTGTGCTTCTCTTCTGTATTGTATAATGCAGGGGAATTGCGCTGTCCAAGGATTGCAGACCAGATGCGACAGGAGAAGGGAATAAATCCATCAAAATTCAGTGTAAGGTAGGTTTGTAGTTTAATTTATGTATATAATTAATGTATTTTGCGTCACACTGTGTGTATATGTATATGGAGTGCACTGTGTATGTGTATATGTATATTGAGTGCACTGTGTGTGTGTGTGTGTGTGTATATATGTATATGTGGTGCACTGTGTGTGTTTATGTATGTGGGGTGCACTGTGTGTGTGTGTATATGTATATGGAGTGCACATGTGTGTTTATGTATGTGGGGTGCACTGTGTGTGTGTGAGAGATATATTATAGAAGAAACTAGTAAGCGCTATATTAGACACCAAATATAATATGCAGTGCACAAATGAAATAATCAAAGTTGCCCCAGTTATTACAATATGAGAATATATCTTTATCAAATTAAATCAAAATACCGTAAAACAAATACACTCATAAAACATCGACAGCCCTGTTCTATATAGAAACACTCAATTTGTAGAAGAAAAGACAAACAGTAGAAGGATAAGCTCATACAGGCCCGTATTCAGACCTCCGTTTTCTGTGCCCTTAAAGACCGCGTGCATGCAATCTACGTAGCGAAACGCTACAGAAATAGCGTACAAAAATTACAAAGCATGCCCAGTAACTTTAATCGGTTAGTTACGGACATACGGGCACAGAAAACGGAGGTCTGAATACAAGCCACAATGTTCCAATAAAGTTGGTCTCACATAAATGGTATACACTCACTGGTATCCCACACTCTCGGTACCTCCAAGATAGGACCTAGTTAACAGTTTTCCTACAAATACTCGGGGTGCTGCCTGTTGGATGCTTAACAATTTATAGTTTAGGGCAGGGACTAAGGGACTAATATAACTGTGCTTGCCCTGCCTACTTTCTGGTTAGCCACTCCTAAAGTTTATTTGGTGCCGCCCACAGGAGGCCTCTTCCAGATTTTTTTCCATGGCCACTTTATTTTCCCAATCTGCCCCTGGTTGCCGGACTTTTGTCTGCACAGTCTCAGCACAATAATATAATAAAGGTGATGACAACATTTGGGAAATGAAGTGGGTTTGCAACACAGTGGGGATGATGAGTGGAGGAAAAGATGATGAAGGAGATAACGAAATAATAAAGAGAATGGTGAGGGGAGGTTATGAGATTGGGGAGATGATAAAGAGATGGGGAGATGATGAAGAGAATGGGGAGGGGGCTGATGAAGAGGAGGGGAAAAATGATGAAGTGAACTGAGAAATGATAATGAAAATGGAAACGGAAGGTGATTATAAGAATAGGAAGATAATGGATGAGGGGAAATGATGAAGAGCTGAAGAGCCAGAGCTGATGAAGAAGAGGGGAAGGGATTATGAAAATGGAGAGATTATGAATTGAGAGGGGGAGATGATTAAGTGAATGGAGAGGAGGAGCTGATGAATGGGGAGATGATGGAGAGGAAGGGGGAGATGATGAAGGGGAAAGAGGAATGACAAAGGGGAGATGATAGAGGGGAGGGGGGAGATGATGAAGGGGATAGAAAAATGATAAAGGGGAGGGGGAGATAATGAAGAGGATGGGGATATGATATGGGGAGGGGAAGATGATGAAGAATGTGAAGGGAGATGAGGAGAATAGTGAGATGATGAATGGCCACACGCCCAATACAGCACAGAGGAGGGGGCTCCGCAAGATACCCTTTCTCCGGGAACCATGACAGCTAGCTACACCTCTGCCCCTCCCATGTACGTAACTTAGCTGACTTACGTGTTCAGAACCTTGCCTTAACTTTTCCTTGCGTATCTCTGGCGCTAGGGGATAGAGAAATGATAAAGGGGGGGGATAATGAAGAGGAGGGGGATATGATATGGGGAGGGGAAGATGATGAAGGGGAAAGAGAATGTGAAGGGAGATGAGGAGAATAGTGAGATGATGAATGGCCACACACCCAATACAGCACAGAGGAGGGGGCTCCGCAAGATACCCTTTCTCCGGGTACCATGACAGCTAGCTACACCTCTGCCCCTCTCATGTACGTAACTTAGCTGACTTACGTGTTCAGAACCTTGCCTTAACTTTTCCTTACATATCTCTGGCGCTAAAATTTCTAGTTACGGCTCTGCGTAAGTTCCCAACCCAGCCCATACTGTACAATTTAAATGCCTTCCTCCACCCACAAAGCATATATTTGGCTTGCGTAGGGATGTTACGCCTATCATACAGAGTTACGTACAAATATGTCGCGATGAGTAACATCTGCCGCGCGTATATGCTGTGCATTCTCTCCGTCAGATTCCACATGCCACATCCGTAAACTGACCCTCTGGATCAGACCATATATCATTAATGGAAACTAGTGTGTAAGAGTATAAATAGAAAGCTACAAATGTCAATTTTCCCTATAAAAGAATTAAATTATAGTAAAAATAAATTAAAAGGAAAGGAAACTGAACACATATAATGTAGCTGCAGAGAAGATATGAGGCAGCATTAAACTGAAGATATACATGTAATGTTTTCCCATCTGTTGGTTACCTCCAGTTAGCATCTGTACATGTACATCTTCTATGTGTTTTCCAATAAACACTAATTTTATCATACAGCCTGAACCATATTTATAACATACCTTTATGTGTTTTAGAAATAGGGGGCAAGAAATGTTCATGCACAGACATGCTTCCGTCTGCAATCAAAGAAGAACATAACATTTCTTAATTATTATGTTGGTCTAAAGCAGGGGTTGTCAACCTTTTAATACCTACCGCCCATTGTGGATATTTGTTGATGGAAAATTTTCCTTACCACCCACCAGTGACACAGTAACTCAATTTAGCACAAGCATAAATAAATCATTTTTAGAGGGGGGAGTTTATACAACCCCCTTTTCTCCCACTTTATCTATTCTATATAACCCCCTCTTCTCCCCCTGTATCTATTCTATATAACCCCCTTTTCTCCCCCTTTATCTATCCTATATAACCACCTTTTCTCCCCCTTTATCTATCCTATATAACCACCTTTTCTCCCCATGTATCTATCCTATACACCCACTCTCTCTTCTTTCAACAATTCACAACATTTTTTTAATTAATAGGCTTTTAATGCTGTCAGGGCCGCCAAACCCCCACCGCCCACCATAAAAGTCTGATTCGCCCACTAGTGGGCGGTAGTGACCTGGTTGACTACCACTGGTCTAAAGACTATACAAAGAAAACACATCATTAAAAAAAATGTTTAGTATATATAGCAGATAAACATATAACATCACGGGATTGCAATATTATAAACACCACACAAGCTTCAATCTTCAGTCTTCAATATTTGATCATACCATAACTTAGGTCAGAACAGAGGAAAATATGTACTTTCAATTGGAAATACATTTTTACGCAGATTATTCTAGATTCATAAGTCTTCTTCTGGATTTGAAGGTCAGGCTCCCACTAGACACACAGTTCTTAAACACCCAATCCCTTCTGCTTCCAAGAGATATAGCAATTGATACCTAACCCTCCCATCCCAACCTAACCCTAATTCTCCCTTCCCCGCAGCCTGACCCTAAGCCCCACTTCCCAGCAGCCTGACCCTAACTCCCCCTTCCCTGCAGCCTGATTCTAACCCTAATCCTCCACTTCCATGGTCCTAACCCTAAACCTCCCTTCCCCAGAGCCTAACCCTAACCCTCCCCCTTAGCCTAAAAGTCCCCGGAGAGGTTACTCACCTGAATGGGTGAGTAGGCCAATGAACTCAACAAGTCATTAAAAAAAATCTAAAATGGTTCCCTTTCGAAATAGAGACAGCCGAAAAGGAAATGTCTCTTCTTCTCAATGACAGCCATTGATGCAGGGACTCCCACCGCCAGGCACACGCTCATACACACTCCTTCACTACTTCTCCAAACAGAAAAGTCAGTATCATGCAATCTCAGTGGCATCTGGGCAGATTGTTTTCTCCCTGGCCATGATGGAAGAGGGATTCATGGCAGGAGCCAAGTCCTTAGTCCAGTGTCTCAAAACTTAAAGGAGACTAGCATCTAGTTTTGAAGTCCATTCTGACCGTGTCCACCCTGTGGCCTTCAATGGTCACAGTTTGGAAACAGAGTTAACTTATTGGCTTTCCTCTGTCTGACAGGGTCGTTAACTAGGCACCTTGTCAGACATCTATCAGACTATTGTAATCCTGACAGAAGTAAAAGAAAAAGTCAGAAAGAGAGAGACAGAAGAGAGCAGGGAAGCTGAACAGGTTGAGTGCAGAGCTGCCACCAGAAATTGTGGGACGCAGGCCGAAATGCAGGGAAGTTGTCAGGCTTTATCTCGCTTCACCTTTCATCTTTGTGCTACTTTTTGCCGTACAGTTACTCCCACAGCAGACATTTGCCTTTTAGGTGGCATCACAATTACTTTTTGTTTCTTAAAATAATTACTATATTAGATATATATATATTAAACAACTCTATGTTTAAACTAATTTGGAGATGAGCTACCAACTTCCAATTCTCAATATTAAATGCAGTTAATTTGTCTCCCCCTGCAATTCAAGGTGTCTATTTATAAAGATGAGGAGCAGTGGTTAGCATTTATTCACAAAAATAGATTCAACAGCAAGTCACATCTAGTGCCAATTGCTGCCTTTTATCTAATTTGCATATTTACACCAATAAGGGCTCCATCTCTTTTTTGATATATCCTATGCAGTCCTTGGACCATAAAAAATCACTGTATCCTATAAAAGCTGGCAAAGTCTTGTATATACAGCAGAGTGTAGTGCCTGCAGTAGTCCAGTTCCCTCCCCCTAGTAATGGTCTGCAGTATGTAACAGGTCATGTACACTCAACCTTCCTGAGTGTACCAGCTGTGGTACACACTCTCTACACAATGGCATTTCCATCTTTACCCTGGCCTGCTCTAATGTTGTGCGCTCTGGCTGCAGAACTTACATTTCCACTGAGGGGATGGAGACGACATGGGACAGAGGTAGGGGCGTCAAAACTTTTTTTTGTTTGGGGGGGGCAAGAATTTAACCCTCCTCTTGGCGCCCCCATCTCACCTTGGTGCAGCCCCACCTTAGTGTGTAATAGGTATTGCAAAGGCGTGTGCATCCTTGAATGTATGCCTAGCAGGTTAAAACCACTTTATATATGTTTAAATCAATATACATATATATACATGCATATATAAACACGCACACACACACAAAATGTACTCCAGTGCACATCACCTCCCCCCATTCAATTCATCATCTCACCATTCTCATCACACCCCCTTCCCTCCATCATCTCCCTATTCTCATCATCATCTCCCCTCTCCATTCTCTTTATCATTTATCTATCCCCTTCATAATTCCATAAATCAGCTCCTCCTCCCCATTCACCTTATCATCTCCCTCCTTCTTTTAATCTCCAGCTCACCAGTATTCCTATCATGTCTCTCCAGATCCCCATCATCTGTCTTCAGCCCCCCCGCAGTATCCCCATCATGTCTCTCCAGCACCCCAGTAATCCCATCATGTGCCTCCAGCTCCCCAGTATTCCCATCATGTCTCCAGCCCCCCCCCAGGATCCTCAACAT
>WWET01001800.1:26611-63342 GCA_011038615.1 Limnodynastes dumerilii | reverse complement strand
TTTTATTTTATTTTTTAAAACACATTGGTAATTTTCACAATATCCTGTGATTTTCACATTGAAAATGACCTGCACTTATTACTTACACCATCCTCTGAGATGGTGTAAGCATTTCATCACAGCCTCCATAAAATGTAACAGTATTCTGCTGCTATGCGTGCATAAAAAAATTCTAAAAAGAAAATTATTTTAATATTTATTTACTAAACAAATTTTATTTTTTTAAACACATTGGTCATTTTCACAATATCCTGTGATTTTCACATTGAAAATGACCTGCACTTATTACTTACTCCATCCTCTGAGATGGTGTAAGCGTTTCATGGAAGCACAGCCTCCTTTCACTGCTACTGCACCCATTTAGATGAGAAAAACACCCCTCAAATGCCAGACATAAATAACATATATATGAGAGCCCCCATTAAACCTGTTATCAGCTTGCAGGTGCCACATATATGGACATTCATCAGGCTGGAGGAGGAATTAATTTCACAGTGGAACATACAGAGGCTGCTTCAGAGGAAGAACTTTACATTAGCTTTAAACAGCGCCTTGAGCGTATGCTCCGATGCGGAACCACTTTAGTTGAGTGCAAGAGTGGGTATGGACTGAAGCTGGAGACAGAGCTGAAAATGCTGAGAGTGATTGAACGAGCACATAGAGAAATGGATATTGGCATCTCCTCTACGTACTGTGGGGCCCATGCTGTGCCGAAGTAAATGAATTTTGTTGGGATTTTTTGGCCTTCTGATTTATACTGGGAGGTTGACATAATCCTATTTATTATTGTGTTCTTTCTTTTCGCACCAGAGGAAAGACAGCAGAAAATGCCACTGATGACATAATCGAGCATCATCTTCCTGCATTGAAGCAAATGGCAGCAAATGATGAAATTCATGTTGATAATATTGATGTCTTCTGCGAAAAAGGAGTCTTCGACCTGGAGTGCACAAGAAGAATTTTACAGGCTGGGAAAGAAATAGGTTTACATCTGAACTTCCATGGAGATGAACTTCACCCCATGAATTCTGCTGAGGTGTTCTTCATTTTAATATTCTATCTTTTTTGTCTGCTGAAGTGTTTGTACTCTAATACAGGGCACACATTGAGCTTTTCAGCAGATAATCTTTCCAATCACACAATCAAAAGACTGTTTCACCAGATATCTTACCAGTGTGTACTGTCCAAAGATCTCCTAATACACACTTGCAAAAAAGCAAAATGCATCTGGCATATTGAGAGCTCCAAAAGATCAAATCAAAAGATCACAGACTGTTTTAAAAGATTTTTGAGCATCTTTGGACAGTACACACTGGTAAGATATCTGGTAAAACAGTCTTTTGATTGTGTGATTGGAAAGATTATCTTTCCAAAAAGCCCCAATGTGTACCCAGGACTAGATTTACTAAACTTTCCAAAAGAAAAACAATGGGGATACTGCCCATAGAATTCTATCCCATCAGATTCTAGCTCTCACTTTTCCATTAATATACCATAAAATGTCAGCTAGAATCTGATTGGCAACATCTCTATTTTTCCTTTTGAGAAGTTTATTAAATATAGCCCTAAACGTCTTATACACAGGAAGATAGATTTATTTTTTATAAATGGTCACTTCGTCCTGTTTCATCTCTAGTAAGTATATGCTGTTTATTTCTTTAATGAAAGATGGAATTTGTCCTTTTTGTAAGTGTTGACTATTCTTGTCATGAATATTTAAAGTATTGTGGTAGATGAAGGACTGTCCCATTATAGCCGTGGGACTTTTGTGTACTTCATATATAAAAAGTACTAAACCAATGTCTGCTGTACTGCGGGTATGTTTTACAACACAACTATATAATCCATTACATCTAACAGAGGCATTACAAGAAATTCATTACACACCTTTTGGCTTGCCTACAAATGTATACTCTTGTGGGGTTTTACATGTAAGTTTTTATTTATGAACTAATCACGTCTAGGACAAATGCCATTTTAATTTCAGTTTGAATAAAAAGTTTAGAGGAACATATTTTTTCCTTTTAGTGCACTGTGACTTATTTCTTAACTGGTATAAAATGCACATATATGAAGATGTAACCTTGCAAACACTGCCAGGTCAAAAACTATCACAGGAATTCATAAAATGTCCTGCTATGGTCTACAGAGAAAATGAAGTCTTAATTCTGTATGAAATAATAATTCTCCAGTGCAATGCTCTGCTCATTATAGTTTGTAACATTTAATGCAAAGGACACCTTTTAGTGTATACTATGTATATGTGTAGGACTACTGATATATTGCCATTGCTTCCTGTACTATAAGACATACATTTTATTTGCATTTCTAGTTGGGTGCAGACCTAGGAGCTCATGCTGTTAGTCACCTAGAAGAAATAAGTGATAAAGGGATCTCTGCTTTAGCTGCTGCTAAATGTTCTGCCATTTTGTTGCCTACAACTGCCTACATCCTGAGGTAATATACAACATTTTTAGCAGTTTTGGTTTGAAAGAATTCCAGTCTCTGTATAGGAACCATATTAAAACCCCAACACATCAGCTTACATTTAATACTGACACAGTACTGTACACAAAAAGGGAAACACAGCACTAACTATATGTGTTCCTTTCTACACAAATGTAATTTGTAAGAATACTGAATATACAAATACTCACAGTGATGGACTAACCATATCGGTAAGGCACCGAAGTCAACGACCTAAAAACAAAATCACTAAATTAATGTCTATCATACAACGTAAACTGAAATTATATTTAAAAAAAATTATGATCAATGAAAGATAGTAAAATTCTTAAAATAAGCAGGAGCTCCCAATTGTATGTCTCACTGTGATAGAATCCCATGTTAGTCACTTCTGCGACAATAAAGTGCGGTAATATTCAGATAATGTTAAAAGATGGAGATTATCAGTCTGCAGTAAAAATAAGCAAGGGTTTATACATAGATCAGGTGTTGTAGGTAGGCCTGGCAACAGGAATATTGGGGCCTTGTACACGTATTTGGGGGCCCCCATCCTTCCTCAGTAGTGTATTGCAGGGGTCCCTCTGAACCGTGAGGCCCGTCACAGCTGCCCCCCTGTTGCTGGCCCTGATTGTAGGTTACAATGATGGATAAATCTCAGGAGAATTCTATGAGTGTATACCGTGCTTTAGGCTACCCCTCAAATCTGTTAATGTTTCTCTGGGTCCGTCTTGTTTCTGTTTTATTTAGTTTATTAGCTTTTCTGTACTTATACTACTATATGAGAACTAGTACACTCTCTTGGCTTTTCATATATTTGCTATGTGTATAACTATCCATTGTATGTTTTGTTCTTTTTGTGGTAATTTGTTTGCAAGAAAAATATTCAATTCTTAATTTAACCTTTTTATTTTTCCATTTTAAGACTTAAGCAGCCTCGAGCTAGAGACATGCTTAATGCTGGTGTGATAGTATCTCTGGGCAGTGACTTCAATCCAAACGCATACTGTTTTTCTATGGTAAGTGCCTTTAGCCTAGTGTAATTAGCATTGTATGATAACATCAAAGATAAATGTGTGGGGGTTTTTTGTAGGGGTTTTTTTCAATTTGTATATCATGTCCCTGTATTGTGTCATTATTTCTCTATAGATGTTGCTCTTCTTGATTCTTGGTTGTTTTTGTGTTTTGTTTTTTTGTAATTTCGATAGCTCTATGAAGAGAGAGAGAGAGATACTGTAGGGTAGGGGGTCATGATATATGTAAACATAAGTAATAAAAAAAGTATTTTATAGAAAGATTACATTTATAAATAAATCACAAGAAATAAAATAAAGTAAAAAAAATTGTGATAAGGGGGAGCATAATATGAAAGAAATAAGGGTAAGTAGTGGGACATGTGAACATGATACTCAGTGGTGGGATATATTGAGAAGAGATATAATGTATGTATATAATGTATGCAGGCACAGAACTAGAGAAACCCCATCTGTTGACCATTCTGCACTTGCATCTTGGCTGGCAGTTTAAACATCACTCAGAAAGAAGTCTTAATATGCACTTCATACCTGCAGAGTTGTTGAATGTTATTTATCAATCAGATCCAGGCTTCTGTGATGGAAGCCTTACCAATGGTGGAAAAAAGGTAGGGTCCTACGTTCGGAAGTTTGTTCATACGAGTAGAGTGGTCACCCCTCGCATGTATGGAAATTAGTATTTCATGGTGATCCGCTATCTGAACTCTGTCTATGGAATTATGACCACAGACTTCAAGATCTGGCCCTCTGACTTAGGGGACACATTCTGCGCAAAGAAATAGACCGATCTAAAGCTCATTTTCTTACCGCCAACCCACACCCCTAACTTAGTGGTTGAGTGTTGTTTAAGCTGCCAGCTTCTGGCAGTGTCTTTCCACTGAATGTATAGGAAATTAAAAGGGTGAAGAAATAAAGGAGAGAACAAGGCAAAGGAAAACTAAAAAGTCCTTTTAAATCTTTCTTTGAAAAGAACAATTGAGCAAAGTACAGGTTATTGCTGCAAAAGTTGTGGTGATTATTATTTTTAGACGTTAGCTTGTGCATGGGATTTCTGTGATCCTGTGGTTTAGGTTGGGGCCTGGTGATAAATAACTTTATAGTGCTGTCATATGTATTTAATATAGATGTGTTACATCATTGTATACTGTGTATGTGGAAGTGGAAAAATGAAATATACATTTCTTCTTTTAATTTTCAATACCAGAATTTTTTATTTATTTTATATTCTGCTTTTTTTCCCAAGCTGAGCACTTTAATAAGGACAACAAAGGCAATGTAAGAATGGCTACTTTGACTTTTGTTATAGACTATTTATTTAGTCTTTAACATTTATGTTCCTGTCTATTTTATTTAAGCTCTTCTACATGATGCACCCAGAATCTCCTGTTTCTTGTTTTTGTCCTCATCATCAGCTATGTTTTCCTAAACCTGTTGCTGTTATAGAAGTCTGTTGCACTCTTGTTTCAATCACTCCCCTCTTTTATAGCCTATGGTCATGCATCTGGCCTGTGTCAACATGAAGATGTCTCTGAAAGAGGCGCTGGCCGCTGCAACGATCAATGCAGCTTACTCGCTGGGAAGGTCACACACACACGGCTCTCTGGAGGTTGGAAAACAAGGAGATGTTGTGATCATTAATGCTCCACGGTTTGTATTTACTGTCTCCATCTTCATTAACTTATGTGAACTTTCAGTGAAGGGACGCTGGCATGAGACGAGCATTCAGTGACCTGGCTGCTGCATTACCTGTGTGTTCAGAATGAGACCTTTGTCCCAAGCTTTGCTTCTGTCAACTTTTGCACATATTTTTTAGTGCAAACATATGCATGTAAGTGTATACACACATACACTGACAGTGCTTTAATGCAGTGTCCACTAGAATGCTGGAAATAAAAACCTGTGGCTCTCCAGGTGTTGTGAAACTACGTGTCCCAGCATGCTTTAACTGGATATCTGACAATGCATGCTGGGACTCGTATTTTCATAAAACCGGAGAACCACAAATTGGCCAGGCCTGTGTTAGAGGTTTTAACCTAGTGGAAGGGCACTTAGGCTGACCATGGAAGTTATTTCAGTTACTTGTTAATAGTTGAACTTCGGATCAGCAGTATTATTGCCCCACCAATTATAAAACATTTTTTACCCTTTTCATAAACCTAAAAATACATTTTATGAACAAAAGTGAGGAAAAAAAGGTTAAAAAAAAAAAATAACACATTGCATGTACAGCCTAGTTTTGACAGTAACACTTTATTTTATTTATTTTTCTTAATAGATGGGAACATGTCATCTATCAGTTCGGGGGTCATCAGGAAATTATCGAGTATGTTGTCATCAAGGGTAGAATTGTTTACAAGAATGAAAGAGTCCTCAGCCTTTAAAAATGGAGCATAGAAATCATTCTGTCTTGAAGAAATAAATACTGCCTGCTCTTACATGCCATTAATGGGTCTATAATTCCACAAATCTAAACAGTCACTGCCCCCAGCAAAATCAATGTGCCTTAACCGATCTACAGAGAACAAGACTTAACCATTTGCAATGTATTATCTGATTCACTTATTCAACAGTTTTAGACACTGTTTAGTTGGTTAGTCCAGAGAAAGAATAAATAACTCAATATCACAAATCGTATTTTTCCTCTGTGCATTTCCAATTCATAAAACTTCCACACAAAAAAAATTGTAATGTTCTAATGGAGATAATAGTGAACAAAGTGTTACGTGCTCCACACATTGGATAAGATTTCCAAAGTCATGCAGGCAATGATAGTTTGGAGGAGATTTGGGTTTGGAGCAGTTGAAACATTCTTGGAAGTGACGCATTACAGTTCACCATCTGTTAGTCCGGTGCCTTAGTCCTGGTTTTGCACAGACCAGGAGCGCACATCCTGTCTGTTACAATATGTATGGGCAAGTAATAAATTTCAATGTTTTCAATTTTGTAGCCTCTGTTTGCGTCTTTCCTATTTCTGTATGACAAGACATTAAAATAAAATAGTTTAGCCAAATTTGCCACTGAAATACTTAACTGTCCTATAAAAGAGCTCTAACCTCAATCTTTAATAAATTGGATGTCAGTCGCCGCTGCGAAGGGCCGTTCTCTCCCAGCCAGTTCTGAACTGTGAAGATAGAAGACACTGCACCAATTGGTAAGTATAAATATAACCCCAGACCTTACCCTAATCCTTACCTTAACCCTAAGAACCCCCTGCAGCCTGACTCTAACCCTCCCCTTCCATTACTCTAACCCTAACTTTCTCTTTCCTGCTGCCTAAAACTCCCCTGAGTGTGTTACTCACCTCTCCTATCAGTGCATTGGGTCTGTGGCAGTGAAAAATGAATGGGTAAGTATGCCAATCAGCATACTTAGCCATTCTAAAAAAAAAAATGGAAAATGGTGGCCTTTTCGAAATAAAGACTGCTGAAAATTAGCTATTAGTTGTCTCTACTTCTAAAAGACCCCATTGGGGGCGGCGACTCCCACCATTATAAATTACCTGTAGGGTAGGTTAAAACTGGGCTGTAACATTAAAGCCTTACCTTACTAATGATCTTTAAAAGCTTGGAGGCCTTTATAGTACATAGAGAGAGACCACTTAATATAAATAACAATGGTTTTGGAATGAGATTCAATTAGAATATAGTGGAGGTTCCCAAAGTGTGCTCTGTTGCACCATGGAGCACTCATAGAGCCAGCTAAGGTTATATAACCCAGGAAACCAGGTTGCCATAAGGTGCTGCATACCCCCCCAACAGTCCTTATTTCTGTGGGACTGTCACGATTCAAGGACTGTAAAAAGAGCTTACAGAAAAGTAGGCAGGATTTGACAAAACATGGATTTGTCTGTAGATTTTTGAGTGGAACCTGGGCATGACTTATTTTGTCCCTCTTTGACGATTCAGAATGTTAGATGTTACGAAGCTGGAGAAGCCAGTTGGAAGAACGAGGACAGGATGGTGCCTGGATAAACTGGGAGGGGTAACTGAAGGGATGTGGAGGGTATTAAAGAGACAGAGGGGGGGTGTGATACGTAGTTACAGCAGTGGTTTTTTATTTTAGTTGGGTGAGACTTAAGGGTTTTAGTTCTTTGTATCCTGCCGCAGTTAACAAGTTGGATCTAACCAATATAAAAATCAGATTGTTCAGTATTATTTTTGGCTCAGCAGCGCCTTTAAGACACTTAGGTTGCCTTAATAGTAAAAAAAAAAGTTCAAGCTGCATATCAAAGGGCATTTGAGATTGTGGGGTCCATAAGTAAGGCATAGAAACCTAAGCTTATTGCTGTGGAGAACCACACCACACCATTGAGTCTGGCTGAGACTATCAGGGCATGGGGCCGGATTTATATTTAAGAAGCATCGGCTTCTTAAGTGCGGTAATTTAAGATATGACCTTTAATGCATGCGTAGTAGGTCATTTACGCAATGTAAGTACCACTTAGGCACGTAGTTTGACTGTGCAGTCTTTAAAGACTGCATGTAGTTGGTTGAGGAAAAAGGAGGCGTGCCAGTGCTGCCTCTGGGAATAGTGGGTGAGGGGAGGCATGTAGATGGATGGGGAGGGTACATCTGTGCGTATTTTCCTTCTTAAGACGAAATAGACGCACAGTTAGTTAAGGTAGCCTATAGTACTCTTAAGTACCATTAGGCACATGGGGCAGTACAAGTGAGTTAGGTGCGGATCCAGCCTTCAGTCACATAGACCACAACTCACATAGATGTTAGCTCACATGAGGTCTAGCCAGTGTCATTAACTTAAACAGCACTGGTTATACAGGGCTCCTATTGGAAACCTGTTTTATTGAATAACACTATAGGCAGCATCATTTATGGAAAGAGATTTGGTCTTACATAGAATCAATATAAAACATAACTGGATAGTAACAAACAGACTGGGTGGGTAAGCGAGTCCTGCTTACAATCTACAGGAACGTTTAATACATAAGGGCAAGTTTCCACAGGATTCTTCACAGGTATCCATATTGGTGATTGGAAGTGTCCTAGGATTTGCTGATGACCTGATCCTGCATATAGACAACCCTGAAAACTCACTTAAATCTTTAAGAAAAAATAGACCACTTTGCTTCCAACTTGGAAGTTACATGTAAATAAGTAGAAGCCAGTTGCTTTGTAAGAAAGGGAGTGATGTGGCTGGTATGGGTGCAAGATATTGCACTTGGGTTGGTCAATACTTTCCCAGAATTCCTTTGCTTCTACAATATCTTTACATTATTTTAACCCAAAAGGATACCCAGGCATTCTACGCATTTTGGGGTAGACCGAGTCTTAGAACACCAATCCAAAGAGATTGGGGTTAAAAATGTCTTGCTGCTGTTTGTAATTCTAATGCTATAAATCCCAGGGCAACAAGGGCTTTGTTTTGCATTATTACATGTTCACTGGTTGCCATGGTGATTGATGCCATCATTTTCAACAATAGTCCTTATTACATCCTTTGACTTGCTGTGTCGAATGAGGGCTGAGAGCAGCCTGTTTGATTCACCCATGACTCCAGCGTGGTCACCATTCTATGAGGCGCTCTACTAGTTTCACACTTTCCCAATTGTTCAGCGGCTTCAGCTTGAGCATCTATTAACATCCACAGAGTTCCTGATAGTTTAAACTGTACAGGAGGCATTTCAGACTTCAGAAATTTCAGCACTTCCTCTGCTACTGCGGCTGACAGCATTTTTGCTTTGTTCACCACAGGAAGCACTGAGAGCTGCGTGCTGTACTGTTACATTGGCATCTTCTACATGTCTGTCCAGGAGATCTATAAGCTTCTGCACAATCCCATTGTCCACCATATGAATGCACTTTCCATCGTTTCTAGCAAAGTTGGCAATTGCCAGGGCTCCAGCTAGTTGTAATTAGTGGTTGTGAGAGGGAAGCCAGGACAGAACCCTCTGACGCTGCCTTTTCCACCTTCAAACAGCTTCTGCATGGACTCGTCTCCTAAAAGTAGAAGCACCATTAGATCAGAAGCTGTTTTCAGTTCTGAAATATCTTCATCTTTTTCACTGTTCACAGTTACATGGACTACATCAAGTAAGCATTCCACCAGACCGACCTCTACTAGCTGGAGTTTAAGAGCATCATTTTCTGCCAAAGGAGCTAGTACTTCAAAAATTATCTCTCGCTTTTCATGTTCTGTTTGCTTTTTAAAGAGTTTTACAAGTTCATTAGCAAAATTTGTAGAAGCGAACTGTTCCTTACTGGATTCAAGCTCTACTAAATTGCCAAAAGCGACATGGCATATATCTGTCAGAGCAGTGTTCTGAGAATGAACGCCAAGGAGCTTCACTAACGTAGGAATAACTCCAATATTTATGAGCTGAGCTGAGCTTGCAGAGAATCATTCTCCTTGCTATAGTTTATCAGCATGCCACAAAAGACAGTCATGAGCTTCTTATTTGCTGGATCTGTTAACGTGCATATTGACCGTAAATGGTCAACTAGAATTTGTGTATCACCCGCTTGGTCAACTGCATGCCTGCCCTCATGGCTATCATCGCAAATATTTCCAAGGGCACTTCCTGTTTATAGCAATACTTCCTGATATTTATAATTTAAGAACTGCACCAGAGGTGGAATCAGTCCTGCATCCCAGGGCCATAACTAGGGGTGTGCGATAGGGGCGGTTGCCCAGAGCACCAAACAAAAGGGGGGCCCCATTAAGTTCATTTTAAAGGTTAAATTGGTTATTAATTCAAGTAGTGGGCGCAATTTTTCCTTTTTTCCCCTAGCGCTATCATTTCCAGTTACAGCTCTGCTGCATCCACACATGGGATGCGTAGCTTTTCATTTTTTGCTATTTCTGCTATGATGTGTGCTATTTTTGCTGTACATGAAGATTGTGAAATTGAAAGATTTGCAAAGACTTGAAGGATCCGGCTCTGTTGGATTTTTTCACTGCTCTCTCTATTGTTTTGACCAAGTGCCTGCAGCAGACAATCCAAACATCCATCAAACTTGTCAGATGCACAGTCAGATCCCGATATCTGCAATTTCTCTAAAGTGTCACTTAAGTTATCTATGCCAATGTCTTCCCCGGTCGCCCTGTGGCACTTGCTCTGTATAAGATCTCTCGCGCTCCTGCCGCTGCCTGTCATGTTACTGCCGGGTCTCTGTGAAGCTGCCACTGATAGGGACAGTGATGATGGGGACCCTGGAGCCTCCCTACAGACAGATACCTAGCTCTGTTACTCGAGACACCGCGAGAGCAGTAGGGCTCCCAGGCTTCAGGCTCAGAGGAGGAGGAGGAGGGACGAGGGTCTATCGATTTTTATTTTCATTCTTTCTCTACTGAAATACAAAGTCGATGGTTTATTTTCCGGGGAACGTGTATACTGGAAATTACATCCAAATGCACCTATAGATCTTTTCCCGCTCCCCACCCTCCTTCCCCGTTCATTCACCTAATCCCCCTTGAGAATTTCCCTGCATCAATGGATCCTCTACTAGAACCACATGGATACGTGGAATATAGAATTAGCTTTGCTCTTTAACTCCCCCATAAGGAGGAGACATACCACGTGTTTATGATTATTGTATTGGAATACCTATAACACCTGAATACTTCTGCTGTATGTACTGGATATTGTTTGAACATGCAACTTACTTAATGTTTGAGTATTGTACATGTATGGATACTTTGTTGCTATAAACTAATAAAAAAAAACAGTTTAAACACAAAATGAATAAATGTAAGTCGATCAGAGCATACCCCATGGAATTTTTTTTAGGCCAAACATTATATCCTCTCTGTTATTGCTAAGTTTCAAAAGCTGATTGGAGAGCAATCAGTTGGATTATCTGCTGCTGCAGCCTTTATCCAGACCCCAGAGACAACATAGCCTGGAAGACAGATAGGCATGCTAAATATTAGAATGCAGACAATGGCTCATACCACTACCTTTGGGAATATGTCACTATTTGTCATCTTTGTCTGCAGATAAAATAACATGCAGAGGCCACTTTACTTCAATCAATGTGCATGTAGCTGGAGAATGTTACTCCTGGACAGTAGCTCCTTAGCCAATTACAACATCTGGCTAATCAAGGACCACTCCTTTTCTTTGTACATGAAGAAAAATTATTTACAGTTTTTTTTTAGGACTGAGTGACTTGAAACCTTGCTTGATAAACAGATAAGGGAGGATAGCATTTGTGACATATTGAAGATGTGCATTAGTACTCTCTCTCAATTTAAAATGTCAGTTATATAATGGCCTAAACCCTGCCTGGTTTCTCCTTAGATTAGAATCATTTCCCCCATCTTCATATCGTTGATTTGCAGGTTTTAGAGCTATTTAGTTTACCCTCTGGGCCTTACAATAAAATTCCATAATCTGTGTATCTTTAGAGAATTAAAGAAAAGAACATGCCCCAGCAACATACAATTAATATAGAAACACGTTTGATTGTATTCATTGCACACATGTTCTTAGGAAATGTAATAATAAAGTAAAACCCAGTGTTTAATAACAAATCACAAATATAAGTCTCCTCTGCATCACTATAGCCAGGCTATTCTGTACCTATTAACTGATATATGTGGATTAAGTAAATAATTATTACATTCCAGCAAATATAAAAGGTACAAAGATTAAACACTGGTTAGGATGTGAATAAAATCGTCAATACTTTAACAGTTTTATTTAATGAATGCTACAGTCCTGAGATGCACTAAGAAGGTGAAATGGGGTCTTCCTTGTCCACTATTACATAAATAATAAAAAGTTACAGCAAAGTGTGTTTCCCATAATGGAAGTTTTCCTGTTATTGATGAATGTCATGCTTTTGAGAAAGAAGTAGAGTTGTTCTATTTATAAACTTTAAACTGTCAGTAAATTTGGTTATAGGTACAGTTATTGTAAAATAAGAAGTTACATTTAAAATGTATAATAAATGGCACACATGTCCAGGTAAGTAGATATGTAGATTACATTCCTGGAGAGGAAGTATTCTTGGTATATTGTTAACATTTTATAATAAACATAACTGAATATATATTTTTGAGTTTTGTCTTTTTGTACAAACCAACAATTCTCCAAACTATTTTTTTTTTATTTTCCAAGGAATATATTTTTTTTTATTATTATCACTTTATTAAATGAAATGCTTTTCAAACAAAAAATATATTTACATGCAAAGTAACCCATGGAGTGAATTAAGTCTGACACAGTTTATAAATAACATTTTGATCTCTAATAATAATCACAATGGACCAGATCCAGACCTACGTACAATAGGTTACACAAACAGGAGCAGTAGAGAAATAGAAATCTAGTAATTTTTTCTTGGTAGATTGTATATACAAGGTATGTCTATTAAATAACGAGACTGAAAGGAAACCCACATAGACACAGGGAGAACATACAAACGTCACACAGATAAGGCCTAGTCTGGGACTTGAACTCAAGACCTCAGTGCTGAGAGACACAAGTGCAACTCACTGAGCTACCGTGCTGCAATATACGAGGTATGTCTATTAAATTACGAGACTGATTAAATAACTCCCTTTTATTTATTGGTATTACAATACCCCTTCAATATACTCCCCATTTGCACTAATACATCGCTGCTGTCTTGTTTTCCCACTGGTTGAAGGCATGGAGCAAATCAATTTCTCTCAGTTGTTTCAACATATCTGCCGTTTTCTTCAACTGACTCAAAATGTGTCCCTTTAAGCACTGATTTAACTTTTGGGAAAAGATAAAAGTCACAAGGTGCTAAATCGGGCAAATATGGAGGATGTTCAAGTGTAGTAATGTGATTGTTGGTCAAAAACTGCTTCACAGAAAGTGTTATGTGAGCAGGCTCATTTGTCCTAGTGAAGAATGAAACTATTTTTCCACAGTTGTGGCCGTTTCTTTCTGACTTTCTCTCAGCTTTTTCAAAACTTCCTTATAATAATGCTGGTAACTGTTGTGTCTTCTGGAACCCATTTGCCACATGTTCAAGGTCACTACTTTTGCAGTTATAACCGGTTCTGTATGCTTTGTTTACTAGATGGAATCACAGTCTTGTTATTTTATAGACATACCTCGTAGGTCACTGGTGGGACATTTGTGGGTTCTCTGCATTGTATGTAGGTCACTAGTAGGTTCTTTATTATATATACCAGTCATTGGTGGACTGTCTGCATGATGTGGAAGTCACTTTTGTGAACTCTGCATTGTCCATAGCGAACACTCATAGGCTTGTTGTATTGCATGACAGTGACTAGTACAGTAAATGACTCTGTACCTGCCCTATAAATTCAGGCAACAATCCGGCCACCTCATCCGGGAATTAATATCTTTGAGCCACTTCTGTTCTCTCTTCTACCTGAGACTTTTTTCTTCCTGGTAAGCAGTTATCATTGTTTTTGCAACACTGATATTTAATTGTTTTATCAATAATAAATTGCTTCTTTATTTTTAACAAACTGCCAAATGTTGAATCAATAGGTGTTTTTTCTTTGAAGTCCTATGCTTTAGCACAGAAATTTGCTTTGATGACTAAAAATATGAAATGTCTGTGAAACTTATTTTTTACTCTATAACTCTGACTATGGTTGGCAAGGTTGGATCGCTCCTGACATTTGTTACTTATTCAGGGCCTATCTGCACAATCTTTAAAAAAAGGCATTTACAGAATTAATTATTTTCCCTTAGTATTAGCTATAATACCAAAACATATTATATAATCTCAAATAAACACAATTATGCAACATTTTTACGGAAGGCATTTATTAGATAATGCATGTAGTAAGGTATACCTAGTTTACAGTATAAATGTAATGATTGTTTTCAATATAATACAAATATTGTACTAACAAATCTAGAACCACAGGTTTGTGCCAGTTTCACTTCTAAAGTTATGTAATGATTGTTTACAGACAAAAAAAACAAATAAACAATCAACCTTTGTGTATATGACATGAGATTCCAAAACAATACTAATTTCTAAGAATCTTGGTGATCAAGGTCATCCTTGTGATCAGAGTGATCACTTATATTGTTAATGAACGTCATGGAGTCCACTGAGAAGGCTGTAGGAGACACTGGTCTTGATTCAGGAATATGCTCCATTCTGTATTTTTCAATATATGGTTCTGCCACATGCCATATCTACAAGACAAACATATTTAACAGTTATAAGCTTAAAGGAGAATAAGATTAAAATTCTTATAAATTACAAAACAGTTATCTTGAAGATGTGCTACTGTACAGAGTTGATTAAGTGAGGTGTTGGATGTCAGTAGTTCTCAACCTTTGCCTATTTTGGAGGTCTGATCAGTAAAATTACCTTTTTTATTTTTTGTGTGTTTGGGTCGTTAAAGTTAGGGTCCAATTCTGTTTGGCTTTGGGGTGAGATATACTACTTAGGTTGGTCTAATTAACTTTTTAACTACCTACTCACTAGGCCAACCCGGGGGGATGCAGTATCCAGCACGGAAATGCTGTTTTCGAAATAGAAACAGCCGAAAGCTAATTTTCAACTGTCTCAATTTAGAAAAGAGCACTAATTACAATATTTTATTAATCAATGTGTAAGTATGCCAAATTTATTTTTCAGCATACTTAACAATTCACTCAGAAACTGTCGCCGCCACAGACCCACCATACGGGACCATATAGGTGAGTAATATATGGGAGTAGAAGTTCACAGGGGTGGGTCTTAGGCTGCGGGGAGGGAAGTATTGGGGTCAGGCTGCAGGAAAGGGAGTATTAGGGTCAGTCTGCAGGTAGGGGAGTCTTAGGGTCAGGCTGCAGGAAGGAGAGGGATAGGGTAATGGAAGGGAAGGATAAGGATTGGGATAAGGGTTGGGGTTACATTAATTCTTACCATTCTGTGCTGCATATTCGTTCTTCCGAGGATCGACTGCTTCTCCTCTGCCAGTCAGAAGCAATTGATTTGACAGCCAGTTCACAACTGGCTGGTATAAAATGGCCCTTTGGAAAAAGGGCCGTTCTTAACGCCGACCCACACCCCTTCAACCACTGCTCCGTAGAGGACAATTGATTTATCATTCTGGTCTTTGCTGGCACATTAAGTATGTGTAGCATATTAACAGTTTTCTAATGAACAGTTTGGAATTTCAGTGATTTCATAGGATATTCTAATTTGTTTTTGGTTGTTATTGTGTAGTAAAGGGCACTATTTTAATTGGTATGTAGCAACTTGGTAATCCCAGATGCATTTTGGAGTGAATAACCATAAACAATAGTAAAGGTAATAAACAATAGGCTTGTACTGAACAATCCTAACTCTAACTAACTTTAGTAAGGTCATGTTCACTGACACAAAATCTATCCTTCAGTTGTATATTCAGGTAGAAGCCATTTTGTCATCCCCAGTTAAATGTATAACTATGTTGCGGGGGCCTTGGGTACAGAGGTGTAACTAGGGTGGGTTTTATAGGGCACGTACCCTGGGTGCCGATGAACACCCAGGTGCAAGGGGGGAACCTTAGTTAAATTTTTACTATTTTTTTTAAGACAAAAAGGTTGGGGGTGCAATTTTTTCCAATTGCCCTGGGCTCCATCAAGCCTAGTTAAGCCTCTGCTTGGGTTAGGTCACTGAGACAACTAAAATAGTTTTCCTAAAAGACAGAAAGGTAGAGTAGTGCCCTCACCCTTGGTATCCATAGTTTTGGAAATAAATAAACTAACTTACAAACGCACAATACGAAGACCGATTTATACTAAATGTTGTGGGCTCAGAGGCCCCAAAAAATATATATATACACTGGAGGCAGTCGAAGAGACCATAGCTTTCTGCATGGATCCTCCCATTTTACAAAGCAGTGCAGTGAGTGCGAGACATACACATCACAGGTCTGCAATGATGATATGTAAATGACCAGGATAAGAACCTCGTAAGATAAGCGTTACCAAACACTGGTACTGTGCCATCTCTAGACTCCTTTTATACTCCACATGATTTTATTTGAGCAATATATTAGGAGACTGGAGATGGCACACTATATAAAGTGTATGTGGGAAAATTAGGGGTCTGAGATGGCACATACTATAATGTATGTTGGGAATATTAAGGTTTGGAAATGGTACACTTTGTACACCACTTACATACCCCGCATGTACTTTTTGTAGTGTGTCTTCTTTAGATCCCTTATATACACATGTGGGGTATATTAGATGTCTGGGAATGGCGCACTATATACCCTAATATAACTCACACATATATTATAGTGTGCCAGTCCCCAGAGCCGTGGCTAGAATTTTTTGCACTAGGGGCAAAAAGGGAAAATGGTGCCTCCTACCTTGAATTAATAACCAGTTTAACATTAAAAATTAACTTAATGGTGCCCAACTTTGGCTTAGTGCCCTGGGCGACCACCCTTATGGCACACCCCTAGTTACGGCCCTGCCAGTCCCAGCCCCTTAATATACCCCACATGTACTACAAGCATTTAGACACCCCCCTTAAAAAACACTGGGTTTGCCACTGGAGTTTAATACCTTTCTCTAAGTTCATAACATAGGTATTGGCATTACACAAAGTATAAAGATTACTGAAAATTACACCATGCTGTTCTTATTAGTAAGACATATGGTGTTTCCCAGCATCTTGTTTAACCATGAAACACAGGTCATAAAGAAAAGTAAATATTAAAGCCAGTGTAAAGACTAACACATTCTGGTTAAATAAATATGTACTTAGTGACTTTGATCAGAGACCTTTGTAAGTGTTTTACATGCTATCACTGCTTCTATCTAAAAGATTATAGAAATTACATTAATAATTGACTATTTCTTATAACTGTTATTCCCTAAAGATGCCAAGCATGCTCTCACATGCCAAAACATACATTACCAAAACAACGCATTCAAGGAATGAAACAAATTACGATTGCATAGTCACTTTTTTAACTGATTCCCTAAGATGTTGTTTATGTTGAAATAAAAGGAGAGGGGCGGGTGCGAGGCTTACTCTACTCCTCACCTTTAGAAATGAGCGACAGGGGGAATGGCCAATGAGCGTTACATCCTTGGAGTATGCTGGCCAGTGGCAGAAGAGGGGCAACAGCAAGTGGTGTGTGTGAGAAGAGCATAGCGTCACCGAAACAATTATTTTAATCTTTTAATATTTTTCCTGTCATTTTGAAGGGCTTTTAACTAGTACTAAATAATTGAGCCAATCAATAAAAGTTCTGATTAGCCAACTAGGAATCTTTTTGCCAATAATTAATTTGATAGCAGTCAAATGAATTCATATAGTATAATTTTAGTAGACCAACTAGTTCTCTCTTAGTGTAGACATCGGTTGAACAAGTGCCATTGTAAATATCATCAAATTTAAATATGATTAATTGGATCTGGCTATTCTTTTAAAAGGAGCATTAGTAACAATTTCCCGTTGAGGGAAGTACGACTAATTAGGTCCCATATCATAGCATGGTTTGGAAGCTACCTGCAGCTGTCTAGTTAAATATTCAAACAAAAAGCCTCTTGCCTTTTGATCAACAAGTAATCTGTGAACTGCCTCGATGTCTGGGGACATGAAGCGGTCCTTCATCCATGGCCTAGGAGGGAAAAAAAAATAAAAAGATAAACATGGAACATTTATAGATCATTAACCGATACGCAGTTTAGGCTTCAACACAAACTCTGAGATATTATTTGCTTTTACCTAACAACAGAGCGCACAAGGTCATAGACTTTCTCCAATGGAGTTGTGGTTCTGAGTGGGCGTAGAAATTCTATTCCCTGGCAGGCTGCAAGCAACTCAATTGCCAACACTGAAGAGAGAAAGTCATATTTACAAGGATTATAATTACATTGGTTTATCTGTCATGGACATTGGAACTCCTGGCTATCTGATTATATAATTTATTATTATTATTATTATTATTATTAAATACATACAAAAAACATTTATATATATCCACAAATTTCCTTTTATAAAATTAAAATAAAATATTTGTACGGTCGTAATTTTATAAACAAACATTTTAGTTGTCTACGTTATTTTAAATATCTTGGTCAATAAAAATGTATTTTAACAGACAAATTGCATCTTGAGGCATAAGATACATATTCACCTTAAGATTCCATAACTGAAGTGTAAAAAAAGCTGTTTAAATTGTTTATACATTAGCAAATATATTAATAAGCAATCACAAATTATTAATATACACACACACACACAAAAATTATAGTTCTTTTAGCAATACATCTATTTTCCCATTTGTTATCTAATGCAAGTGAATTTTATAAACATTAGGGGAAAAAAACAAAAAGAAAACTGAACCTGCTTTTAGTCTGGTCCAGATATATGTAGAGAAATAGTAAAATCAAAAACAAAAATTGTACTTAGTTACAACTTTCCTCTTTTTATTTTATTATGCAGTTAAGTTAGTAATATGTAATAGGGACTTAATACAGATATCAGAAATAGAAAATGTTATAGATAGGCGCTTCTCACTCTTTGCTTGGTAAGAACCAGTTAGCTTCTACAGAATATTTAAAGTACCACTTCTTCATCTCATTCTATCCCCAAAGACATTCATCCTGACTTTTTTTTTTCTATTCCTCCATGCTTGCCATGGCCCTTCTACTTGCAGGTCAACCCCCTACCTGGCCCCTCTGCCTTTTGGACATCTCTTATTTATTTTATCACCTTCATGTCCTCTCCCACTTTTATTTGTGACATTGTCATGCAGATATAGGCCACTCTACATTTCCTTTGTTTTAGAGATCCACTGTTTACATATGAAATTCACTCCACACCACCAATGCCTTTGTTCCGGGCAAAAATGTTAGTTCTACTAACTACTATGTCCATAGACCTTTGGCCAGCCACAGCTCCATATATCAATCTTTCAGAACTCTGGTATAGATGAATGGTGCACACGCGTCTCTTAAAGAAAAGTTTACTTTAGTTAAAGTGACCACAGATAAAAGAACAATGCATTTACAAACCTAGGCCCATAAGTAAATACAATCTATCACCATGTACAATTATAGACCAATAAACCAGGAAAAATAGGTCTGAGTGTGTGTATCTGACTAATGTAAATATTACTGACTATTTCATCTTTGTAACCTAAAAACCTACCATGTTCAACATGTTCAATGACTCTTAGAGCTTTCCTTGCTGCCCAGCCTCCCATCGACACGTGGTCCTCAGTAGCAGCACTAGTGGAGAGGGAGTCCACAGAGGATGGGTGACACAAAGCCTTATTCTCAGAGACTGGAATAAAAGGAAACATATTATAGCAAGTGAGTGCTAACATGCACACACACAAATATAATAACTCACACAGAGGCAGGATACTGCAGGGAGCTAAATAAAATGGGTTATGTTAATAGGCCAAATATTGTTGACCTGTATTGGGACATTTTAGGGCTCAGTACAGTCTGTAATTCATTATAAAAACAACAACTCATGAAATGTTTGCTGTTTTTGTTTCTCAAAATGTGACCAAAAGCACACACAATAAACAAACAAACAAACATACCAATACAATCACTGGCCTTGATAGATGGAGGAATGAATACATTATTGCTCTTTGCATACAGTAGGATGATTCAGTGCAGATAAGAGTGTCCCATAAAGGAAATTTGTGATTTAGTTGAATGTATAACTGATATACAGTGGGTTATTCTGCTCGCAAAGAGGGGAAAATGCCTCTATTTCACAAGTCTGGCTCCAGTGCAAACTTTTTACCCCTATTCTCCTTAATGAACATATAGACATCACAGGTGATACTAGACTTTGCTATGCACCAAATCCCATTTTTACCTAGGGCAGCAGCTGTACAATGTGCAATCATAAATCCTGAATTCAGACCACCCTCTGTAACTAAAAATGCTGGAAGTTCACTAAGGGAGGGATTGCAGAGTCTTTCAATTCTCCGCTCACTAATTGAAGCAAGTTCATGGACACCAATGGCAAGATAATCCAGGGCCTAAAAAACACATAGGAACAATGAATTGAAAATTCCTTTCAGTCACAATATGTAATGAATAATTTAAGCATAACCAAGGGAATAAAAATGGCAACTGGAGAGGGGTCGGGGAGTGAAGAGGTTACCTTTGCAGGATATTCACCATGGAAATTCCCACCTGAAATGGTTTCTCCTCTCTCAGCAAAAACCATCTTTGTGGTATAGTTAAGAAAATTGTCTTTTAACTGCTAACTGCCCAATGAGACCAAAGAAAACTTAAGTTCAAGAACAACTAAAATAATAACGAACAATCATTAAGCAGCAGATTCTAAAATTGATTTACTCATTAAGGACAAGGGGCCTGATCCAGAGTAACGCCCGCCGTCGCTCGGACGGTGGGCGTAAGTGTAAGATCAGCTTTGCAGCCGATCTGCGCATGCGCCGGGCAGATGTTGCCCGGGTTACCTTTGCAGGATATTCACCATGGAAATTCCCACCTGAAATGGTTTCTCCTCTCTCAGCAAAAACCATCTTTGGGGTATAGTTAAGAAAATTGTCTTTTAACTGTCCCATGGGACCAAAGAAAACTTAAGTTCAAGAACAACTAAAATAATAACGAACAACCATTAAGCAGCAGATTCTAAAATTGAAGATTGAACAACATAAGATTTACTCATTAAGGACAAGAACACCAGGCCAATTAAACACTACATTCACTCCCTACAATTAATGCAATCTATATAACAGTCAAATATTTTGCATTTTGAACAGCTACACTATAGTTTACAAATAGTACAGATGGTGCCATGATCATCGTCATTTCCACATCTACAGTATAACCTCGGTTTGTGTATAACTTTTATAACTTCATAAACCCTGAATTGCCAATGGCCAAAAAAAATAAAATGTAGGCAATCATTTGACCAAATCACCGTGCTTTCATCAGCAACATGGCAGATCATGTAAAAAGATACAGGGTTGTCTGTTGCACTATTGATTTCAGTCTCAATGATGTTCTTCACAAAAGCGATGGTATCATTCACCACTCCATGTACCTGGAAAGAGACATGTCAATCAAAAGATGCAAATATATTGATGAACTGTATCTAAAAATAGCCCTTGTCCACAGGAACCACATTATTTGGGACTACCGAAGATAAACTATGCAAAACATTTACTGCACACATACTTTTTTGTCATTACTGCTTAATACACATACTTGCTATTACTGACATTGGTTGATGGTCTAATAACCGTTTCATTATCAGCCTCACAGCATTAGCAAAAGTCCCAATTATGTATACTCAAAATTAGTCAACAAATTCAGACACGTTTTGTAATTTACAATTTGTATTTGTACCTGTGGGCAACAACGTAGTGTGTAAGCATCTTGGACTCTGTCACAAAACCTGTGGCTTTCTAATATAAAAGGTAGGGGGAAAAATGAAATAGAGAAATTAATTTAAAGCCAAATATTTATTCCACTCTTATTGAACATTATCCAAAACCGTGATCATTTTCCCAGAAAACTTTCAAATGTTTATACAGGTCAACTGAACCATATTAACCTTTAATGAACATGGGATATATTGAAGAACAATATGGCTAGCATATCACCGTGTTCTGAAAATGTACTTGGCCAAGGTGGTTTACTACTTAATAACATTCCATTGTTCTATTTAGTTTAGAGAACTAGAGAGACAGAATTTAAAGGTCTAGTTCATCAAATTCATATTTTATATATTGGTTACTGCATCCAAATTCTGATTACCAGCTATTTCTGAAGGGTGATGATCAGAATCCAGCAATGACCTAAAACGAAAGGCCACCTCCACCTGTCCAGGATGAGGCCTTAGTTTGTGGATATCTGAAAGCAAAAGAAAAGATCTTTAACATTTTCCTTTGTGCTCCCCAAAAAGAGACACTAGTCAGACTATGACCAACCAGAATCAAAGGCTTTTGTGGTGCCCTTTAGGACTTCCAGTGTGAGGGAAGCAATAATGTCAGCTTGTTTGGCAATTGCAGCAGCTCTCTCCACAGCCTCACATCCCAGAGATGTGATCATCTGAGTCCCATTGATAAGAGCAAGACCCTGCATGCAAACAGTGAAATAATGAACAGTTATGTGTGATGACAAAGTACTCACTGACCATTTACAAAGGGTAATACAGTATGTATATTTTTATATTTACTTTTGCCAACCAACTTTAAATGGACCTTGGCTAGGAACAACGGAATCTTCCTTCTTTGTTTCTATCTAATCACTATCTTAATCAAAATTTTAGATCCTCTTCAAATTCACAGTTTTAGCAGTCTTGACACAAAATTGGTTTGTTTAAGTAGTATTATTTGCTTGTATTGTGCCCATCATTTTTCCCAGATAATATTCCTTACCCTCTATATTCTGGATCTCTTTTATTAAACCATGGATGAACTAGAAATGGATCTAGATCATAATTATGAAAAGTACCTGGACACTTGGTTCCTCTGGCTTGAATTCAAGACCATGGAAATATATAATTCCATAATGTCTAATCCCATGAAGTCTACACCCCCCCTTCCACACACTTAACGTTTCTCTCACAATTACATTCTAATGATTCATGCATACTAGTTGGTCACCACAATTCCATTCTAATGATTCATGCATCCAAGTTGGTCAAGATAGAAGGAACACATAGTCTTACATAGCATTATCATACTATTATTATTGCATAATGAAGTTGAGGGATCATTCACTAGGAAGTAATTAACCCAACAACCCTAATAAAATGCACCTTTAGACCTCTGTTGTTTAAAACCCTGCCCCCTTCCCACCTATCCTTATACCCTTGATTAACCTCCCACTCTTCCCATTAAAATCTCCCACGTCATTGGATCCTACATAACATGCTGCTCAGAATTGGTGCACTTGAATGACCTTACTGCCTAATTCTCCACTCACGTGGGATAACCATGTACTGTCTTGCTGCTCATATTGTTTCTTCTACTATTCAAAGCATTTACTTGAACCTGTACATGTATGGATTCTTTGTTGATGATATTCAATAAGAACAGTTTAAAATAAGGCTTAAAAGCTTCAAATTCAGCACTCTGTGGCAATGCATCATTGTGTTGGTGGATGCCAGCAAGAACATAGATGGCCACGTCACCACCTATTACCAAGTTTACAAACTGATGCAAGCAATCTGAGGCATGGTGGCTGATTAGCATCCTATAGGAGCATACAATATAGAGAGGGCACCTGGTAGGGTGATGTGCGCCTAGTGAGAGCCGCTGGTATATGCAACATCGTGCAGAAAGCATGTCCCCTGTTCATGAGGTTCACATACATTATAACTGTTACCCCGTTTTAAAAATATATGTTTGCATCATTTGCTTATTTATGAAACCAGTAGAGATGTTTTATGTAGCTAGCTGTATTACCTCTTTTGGTTTCAAGGAAACTGGTTTTAATCCATGAGCCTCGAGAACCTGGATGAAGAAAAGAGGTTTAATTATATAAACATGTAATAGCATGCACCACCTTTTCTAACCTTTGCAAATACCTGCTGAATTATTTACCTTTAATATTGTTTAAGGCACTGCGCATGTGCGAACAGCGAACATGCTGACGACCAAGCATGCGTGCCTCGTGTACACATGGTTAGGCATTTAAACTGTATACCCTTATTATGAACGAGTCCCTTCTGCACAGGGGCATGTGCATAAAAGTTAAAGTAGGGTCCAGGCCAGAGAAGCTCTGTACGTGTGTAAGGAGTGCACTACCCTTGTATTCACAGAATCTAGGATTGCACATAGCGTGCATAAGCCTTCACTGCGGAGACTATGAGCAGAATGCGTATCTGGCTCTGGATCCAGCCCCATGTTATAAATAAAAATAAAAAATGAATTGAACAAAGTTTAAAACAAAATGCTGGTTAACGCAAAGGTTTGTAAAACAGGAGGGGCATAAGACTTACATATTTAGCATCAGCCCAGCCACTCTTGGGTGACCACATTTTTCCTTCTCCTATTAAGCCCAAAGCAAGATGAGCAAGGGGGGCTAGGTCACCGCTAGCTCCTACAGTCCCTTTCTCTGGAATGTAGGGCAAGCAACATGCTAAAAGAGAAAAAGAGTCATATTTGAGTCATTTTAGTAAAGAGTGTTTCTAATACAATTTCATTATCATGTTAATCACAGATACAATTTACAGAGCTATTTGATGCAAGCACAGTATACATTGTCTCTTATTAAAAGTCCAAAAAGGTTCAGGTATTGGCCATAGCAACAAAGATTCTAGTAATCATTTAGTAGGAAAAATAATTGGACCAGATCAGTTTCTAGGGGCAGTCACATCATGGATAGCTTTATACAAAACAAGCACATAACAGCTTCTTAGCATTCAGGGTGAAATATATGCTTATACCAGAACATATGCAGAGACCAGCCAGCAAAATAATATTGATTATTCTGACAGTACATACCTTTCTTAGATTAAGGCATTATTATAGGATTATAGGCTTACCATTAAATGCTTCAATAGCTTGTTGAAGAGTTCCTAATGAAATACCGCTGTATCCTTTTGCCAAGACATTGATCCTCAAAGCCAAAAGCATTCGAGTACGCTTGGGACTTAAAGGCTTTCCAACTCCTAAAAATATATAAAAGTAATTTTAATAATGAATAAGTTGCACATACAAAACAGAATCTGTCAGGCATGATAGAAAACAAAATTACCTGCTGAATGAGACCGTACAAGATTGACTTGAAGATCCCTAAACGAAAGACAATAAAATACATATGAATAAACAGCATACATTTATGCATTTTATAATGCAAGCATATGCCATTTATTGTATCAGTACCACCGGTTTACTAACTGAAAAACAAGAAGGAGGAAACATGGGTCTGAAAAACATGTAAAAAAAAAAAAACTAAAACGAGTTTATGTGCTAATAGCAGGACCAGGCAGAAGGAAATATGTCGGAGAAAAAAGGAGTCAAGGAGAATGTAGGCCTGTAATCAGAGTACCGGACGTATAACATATACGTCCGATGTTTAGCAATTTTTACTACTGTGCATGCGTAGTCATTTTTTAACGTAATCTACGTATCTTTTTCTTACGTAGATTGCGTAAATGCAGTCTTTCAGACCGCATTTATGCAATCTACCTAAGAAAAAGATACGTAGATTACGTTAAAAATTACTACGCATGCGCAGTAGTAAAAATAAAGTATATGTTATACGTTAGGTACTCTGAATATGGGCCGTAATGAGGATAGCATGGAATTGGTCAGTTCAGAACCGCCACTATAGATCTTAATTATACCCAGCTATGAGTGCAGTCACTTGTGTCTTGTATTAGTATGCATTTGTGGGTACTGACACACTGTTAAGCTGTGGATTCAAGTTCATTTTTGGATCAAATTCAAATGTTGCTGTTAATTACTGAATAGTGGCCAGCATTAGGACTGGATAGGAAATTATACTGGAGTAACAATAATATCTAGGCCACAGTATGTGCAAAAAAGGACACACAATAGAACCCAAAATGTAATACTTGTAAAATGCAATAGAGGCACAGAAATATCAGGTATATTTAGAAGAGCAGAGGTTTAAATAGAACTCCTTCAAAAAAGATGTGCAAGAGACTCACTGGAGCTGGCTTATTGGAATTACAGTGCGAGCAAACTTTCCAAATCCTGTGGTGATTCCATATACAACTGCAATAGAATGGACATAGCACAAATGAGAGCATGAATACTGCAATATACTTCTCCATCTGTATAAATATAAAAGGTGTACCCTTCTTCTCTTGCACAATGCTTTCTATGAGAAGTCTTGACTGCTTCACTCTATGTTCAGCCTCTGGAGTCAGCTTAAAAAGAACACACACATATATATGTTTAATGGCAAATCTATTCTTTTTTTCTTAGCAAGCAATGGCAGTTATTTGTACCTATAGAGCTAGAATAATCTTAAAATATGAAAGTTACCTTTATTTTATAGAGTCCTTTTCCGAGGTTAATCAAGTCTTCAGTTGTCAAAGTCTCTCCATCCATATAAATATACTACAAAGAAAGACTAATAATGTCAGAATTAGCTACATGTAGGAGAACCTAGGCAATCACATAATAGGGCTTATCCAGAGCTGCACTTACTCTTTATTTTTTTTTTTTTAAGGGCAAAATAGGTGCAAGTGTAAACTTGAGGAAATCCATTTTGCAATGTCAGTTGCAAATTAACTTGAATTATTTTGCATGTGCTGGTGCAAGAGTTTGGAGGAAGGGGCTGATTCAGAGTTGCACTGGGCAAAATAGGTGCAAGTGTAAACTTGAGGAAATCCATTTTGCAATGTCAGTTGCAAATTAACTTGAATTATTTTGCATGTGCTGGTGCAAGAGTTTGGAGGAAGTGCAGGGAATCAAGGCTGCTACTGCACCTAGCAGAAGTATTAACCCAATTAAACAAAATTAGACTGTACTGACAATAAATAACAAAATTAACAGTGTAAGGTGCTACCATCTTGCTAGAGAAGAATAATTAAATTAGAACAGAGAGGAAGGAGTTTAGGTGCACACTTTTTTAAGTTACCAGAGGCTAAATATCATAATTAGAACCAGAGAAGACCGGGAATAAGATTAAAATCTAAGTTTTATTAGAATACAAATACTAAAAGCAGGCAAAATATTGTATATATATATATATATGTGGGTGTGGGTTTAAATATGTTGGCTGCACTAAGAGGAAATTTTAATTCAGAGCCCTTGAACACATTCGCAATATTGTGAATAAAGTAACAAATCATAGTGTTCCACGTCACTTTTTACAGTGCCATAATGCTAAACCAGATACTCTGAAGGTTAGAGCAATTGAGATGTGGCGGAGGATCCAAGAGGGGGTGATCGTTTACTTAAACTATCACAAAGAGAAGCATTCTGGATCCTGACTCTGAATACCCTATCGGATAAAGGATTGAATGAGGGTTTCGATCTAATCCTGTTTTTGGGCTAAATGAACTCCTTTGGCCATGATGTCTTATTTATCTGCTGTTTACCTATTAGACTGAGTACAATATAGTATTGTAGGGAGGGCTAATTATCATTTTGCATTCTCTATTTTAAATCAGTTTATGTCTTCTGGCCTAGTTTACATCAGTTTGTATTGTTCTCAGAATCTTAATATTGGTTTTGGTTGCAATTCTCGCTAAACACATTATACAATCTGTCTAAGAATCCCTTAAGGAATTTTTTATCATAGATGGTCTGTCTGGTATTTTATACTGGTATTTATTGGAGGATATTTATTCCGCTTTTTTTTTCTTATATGAACTGTAATTTTACATGAATTTTATTGAATTGTATTCAATTTTATATCGATTTTTATGTAGACCTTATTTATTGTTTTTATACTGCATAGTTCTCTAATGTAATGATCGTATTGCTGCTAATAATTATTTATTGCTTAGATCGCTTGATAATAAGAATCTGTAGATCTCCTTATATATATGCCCATTATTTGGGGTACATGTAGTAGACATAGACTGTACACCTATTTGATAGTGTATAAGACTTTTGGCAATTAGAACAGCTGATCGTTCCTATGTGCATGGCAAAGCTTAGTAACTGCACCACGTGGTAGCCTCTAGCGGCCCTGATTGGTTGCAGGTTCCCATATCAACTGAGACTGCGTCGCACTCCACCATGCCTCCTGATGAAGTCATTCAACAACGAAACGCGTAGGGAAGGAGCACACACTCGCAGCTGATTGTCTCTTCCCATTCACCATATCCAACTTCAGTCAAGCATCTGGACCAACTTCCGGGACGCTGGAGACTGCTACAGAGTGGTGAAGTGCCTGAGTATAACGTGTGTGGATGTGGTTTTTTATATGTTTTTATGCAAGTGGCTTGATGGTACGCAGATTACCTATTATACCACTGTCTGCTTTCTTTTTGAATAAAGATAACGCACTATGTAGCGCCCCCCTTGTACTTTTCTTTTCGGGACGTTGGAGACAGCTACAGAGCAGTGAAGTGCCTGAGTATAACGTGTGTGGATGTGGTTTTCTATATGTTTTTATGCAAGTGGCTTGATGGTACGCAGATTACCTATTATACCACTGTCTGCTTTCTCTTTGAATAAAGATAATGCACTATGTAGCGCCCCCTTGTACTTTTCTTTTCTTTTCAGTGTTTTGTAACTGGCCCTAGCCTCCAGTGTTTTCTAAAGGGGAAGACGCGGTCCCACTCCTGGGATCTAGTGCCTCCAGTGGACAATATCTGGACAACCATCTATCAGTAACTGCCTGGTACTGTACATCCTAGCTCTATAAGGACTTAGCAGCGCACCTAATATATGTTTTTATATATATATATATATATATATATATATATAAAAAGTAAGAGCTGAATAGATATTATTCAAACACAGCAATACCGCTGATGAATCCCATATAGCGTAAAAAGTCCTTGCAGTCTTATAACGCCACCTGCACTATTGAAGAGGTTTACCCTGGGAGATTGGAACTAATAGCCTTTCGGCTGTGCTTCGTCCTTCTGGACCCGTACCTTTCCCCCCCTGCACCGGGTATGAAGTATTCAGGCGTTCAGACTGCATACGGTGGAACAGAGCTGCTGTGAAGATATGTGGGGTCCCGTGGTGCACCGGAGACTCCACACACAAGTATTAACCCACCCACTATCTCATTTAAATTTGGAAAATTGCACTAGCACACAGCCTCTTACACATGCGGATGGGTAGCCTTCTCACTTTCTATGCTCGCCCCAGCGACAGGGGGGAACAAGGGGGACAACTGTGACGGGCCCCAAGATTGAGAGGGAGCTCTGCAAAACATCGAGGAGGGTTGGGGGCCACCAGATACATGAGTGTTCTGGGCCCCAAGAATTCTATTGCCAGGCCTGAGTTTTGCACATGTGCAATGCGGAATTCCGCTCCGCTTCCACCTAATGGGTGCAAGCACAGCCCTGGATCAGCATCCATCAATACCTTTATAATAAGGTCTTTGGAGCTGATCCAGTGTTTAAGACCGGAGCAAAACCACTTCAAGGAAAGGCGCATTTAAACTGTTAACCGAGTTAGAGTTCAGAGGTGAAGTTTCATAGCCGAACTGTACAGATTATAAACAAAGCCTAAGTAGGATGTATGTTCTGTGTGCAAATCCNAAAAAGGGAAAAAAAAAAAAAGTCAAAATAAAATATAATGGCCGGTCTCCGACCGGCCTCCAAGGTGCTTCAGCCTACCGGGAAATTTCCCGGTAAGGCCTATGACCAATCCGCCGCTGCCTACATGTAATGTAAAGTTTTTACTCCCTCATATTGCAACATGGTTTTGCCCTTAAAAACATGTAAGTGCAACTCTGGGGCAGCCGCTTTCCGCTAGGCGTTTTCCTTTCACCCTCGTCAATCAATACACAATTATGCTTTATTGTTCAGACTGAAACAATTATGCCTGTCTTGCTCAATCAATCATAAGGTTATTGATCTAGTTTGTATTATTAAAAGGGTATAAACTAAGCAATTTTTAATACATTTATTAAGAACTTTTTAAACAACATGTTATACAAAAAATATTTAAACACTTACCTGTTCTGGCTCCTTATATTTGCTATATCTGTACATTTGTTAAGAAAGTTTGGATAAAGCAATTACACAGTTAGTTATTTAGTAATAAACCAATTCAAGTATATTAAAATAAAAAACAAAAACTGTAAAATAGCAGACTAGACTGCAAAATATTTTAGCCAATACAGAGATTATGGGCCACATTTAGACCCCTGTATGTTAGCCTTTCTTACACAAGACTCTTGCATAAGTAAGCCTAATGGTAACTTCTGCACATTACATGAGTCAGATGTTACGATATGGATCTCCAGGCGGACGGAACTTCTGTACGCTAGGATATCCGTCCAGCAGGGCGACCCATCCACTCCGCCAACCTAAACTCCGTAAGGAGAGGCTAACATGTAAATTTTGCAGTGTTGGCTTGTTTTAATAGTTCCATGCGGATCAGCAGTCGAACACACTGCTGATCCACACAGATACTTAAGGTAGACTTATGGCAGCAAAACTGCTGCTAACTCCACATGAGAAAGGGAGGTGACAGGGGAGTTCTTTCCACTCTTCTGTAATAACTACCAGACCTCTGTGTGTATGGAAATCGCACAGGAGTCTGAATCTATATAGCTGGAGTTTTTTGGAGAGGATTAATCACTGTGATAGATAACTAACAAACCAACCAACTAACCAATCATCCATCTATCCATCTAGTATAACTATTCCACCCAAAATAAAAATATATATTGAAATGGTTATTTTAAAGACCTGTGGTCCTTTAGTACAAATTTCCAATTTTTTTTTCTAACACCAATTAATATTCAGTATAGAGAGCATAGTATGGTCCACATCACTGCATCTCACATTATAACTCAATAGGAGTATGCAAACACACACACTAGTGGCAGATACATTTTTCATGTCACAAAGAGCTATTTTAGAGAAATAGCTGTTTTCTAGCTATACAGTGTTTTGTTCAATAAAAGGATACAAGTGAACGCCTTCTGGTTGAGATGGTATAAAATCTGGTGACATCACATCTCCTTCAACGACTTAAGAAACAGAAAATAACCTCAAAATTTGCATTTACAGATGCATGTAAAAAAGACAATGTATGTATTGGACCCGATACTCTATTCACTACTCTACTATTCTACTCTAATCAATATTTGAAATTGCAAAATTTGGAGTTAAAGAATCTATTTCTGATAACCAGTCAATTTAGTTTCAATAGAAGAACATTGAGTTAAAGCAATATAGCACAAAATAGATATTTGTACAATATTTATCCTGTATATAACAATTAAAAAAAGAATATTACGATGGAGCAAAATTGGGCAGTTCTGCTTTTTGTAGAAGGGACAGTTGTGATGAAATTCCTTGCTATTTTATTAAATACAAGACATTTCAGACCATTTTGCTGGGCTTGGAGTTTCCAGGCACATTGGCAGCGAGGATCTCAGATCCCTGCTAGATCCACCCTCCCGTCCGAGCAAGGGAAGGTCACTCCCTTCACTTGTATTAAGAGAAGATCCAGGAACCCTACATTAACACTTCTGCATCACCCTTACTTAAAGTAAGGATGGCAAAGAACTCTGCATGGTACAGAGAATGCTTAGCACACCCTCACTGTAATATCTCCAACATAGTGGAATGCTCTCCACTTCTTGCCCTGCTGTTGGAAATGCTCCCAGCAGAGAACTCCGAATCAGGAAGATCTAGAACCATACTGAAAACGCTTCTAGTGATCAGGAAACACTCCCTTTTCGTTAGTCTGGACCCAGCCTTTGATCATGAGCAGGCATTTATTACTTTACTTTAACAATGTAGGTATCTTGATTTCTGCAAAAGCCAATTTATTTGGTTTAATTTGCAATTATGTTTGCTCTGGGGTATAATTACTACAGATTACCAATGACCAAAAACAAGGAAGTCCCCCTATACAACAAAAGCACACATTAAGAACAGTGGCATAAGCATGATTTGTAGTATTCTATACTGTGCAAGAAGGACATCATTTACATATCCACACTAAAAGTTTTACATTAGTGTTCAGGAAAATAATTACTAAAGGACATTCATTAATATTTTGGTTCTGAACATCCTCCTGTAAATTAGCTACACACTTAGACACATGTGAATGGCTGTGGTGTGGTTCATTCACATTCATGCTGCATTTAATGAAATAAGCACAGTAATTGCAACCACGTCACTGTAATTGATGTACAGCTAACTGAATGTCATTGTGTTCTACATTATCCAAATAGAATTACACAGTTACATGCCCAAGTTCCCATACCCATTTTATGTCACTGTGGCAAAATAGATTTCTAAGAATGAATGTAAATAAAAAATGGAATAGAATTTTAAAATGATAGCTATAGATGTATATGGATATATTACTGAATTAGTCTAAAAGGTAGTAATATAATAGCCAAAGTTTTCTATTGTTAATAATAATTATATACTCACCAACTTCAACAAACTCATTATCCTCCAATGCATCTTCTAATTTATCATCCAGGTCTAGTAAACCCAGACCCTTACACCTCCTAAGGTAAAACTTGACACTCTCCAGAGTATCAAAACCTCCATTGTCAGGTTTATTCTTGATGTAACGCCTTAATGCCTCCTTGCCCAGACATCTAACACTCTTGGTAGGATCTTTGCATGGCACTGCCAGCCATTCTCCTCGCACATGCACCGTGTATCTTGGCATATTTCTCTAAAAAGATTCAATTCTGAAACCTAAAGCCAAAACAAGATTTTCAGAATTACCAATACTGTCTATACTGGCATTTCCTCAGTAAAGGGACACAGGTCACTAATGAAATGTTCAACTTTTACCAAAAGAGCAGGTCTGCCTTATATGTTAATGATTTAGATAAGTTGACCAATGAAGATAGAGTACTAAGGCATACCTTAGAAGGATGTGCTGCAATAAACCACTTAAGAGGGTTGTTTTACATATACTTAGGGCTTGTTGAGACATGTGGTTAATTATTATTGGAAGAATTTGCTTATGTAGGGGCTGATTCAGAATTACACTTACACCTTTATTTAGGAGCATTTGTAGACCTGAGCTATACCATTTTGAACTGCAAGAGTAGGCAAATTTAAATTGTGAAAGCAGAATTAGAATTAAGAGGTGAAGTTTCTTACATCAACTCTATTTTATAGATTAAACATAAAGCTATGCAGTATTTGAGTTCTATCGGCAAAAGTAAAATATTTCTCTGCCTGCAAAAGATTTAAAATAGATTAGCACCCCTCAAAGTGCAAAATGGTTTAGCCGAGCTGTACACTTGCACCTATTTTGCCCGAACTCCCAAACTCTGAGGGGCTGATTCAGAGTTGCACTTACACATTTTTTTTAGGTGCAAGTGTAGACCTGAGCAATATCATGTTGAACTGCAAGGGGCGGCAAATTTAAATTGTGAAAGCAAAATTATATTTAAGAGGTGAAATTCCTTAGCTGTTTCATAGAAGCTATGCAATATTTCAGTTCAGTGTGCAAAAGTAATGTATTTTCCCTGCATGTAAAATATTTAAGTTTAATGATCGCCCCTCACTTTGCAAAACGGTATAGCTGATCTGTACACTTGCACCTGTTTTACTCTTACTTCTAAACTCTGAATCCAGGCCTGAATCAGCCCCGTAGTGTACCACACAATAACCAAACCCCACTTATGATATTTAAAAAAAAAAAAAATTAATTTGACTAATAGGGGCTGATTCAGAGTTGCACTTACACCTTTTTTTTGACAAAATCATTTTTCAAAGTAAGGGGTGTTCATTAATCTTAAAACTTTTACATGCAGGGAAAATACATTACTTTTAGCACACAGAACTCAAATACTGCGCAGCTTTATGTTTAATCTATAAAATATTTATGTTTATTCTATAAAATAGAGTTGAGGTAAGAATCTTCACCTCTCAATTCTAATTTCACAATTTTTGTGTGTGTGTGTGTGTGTGTGTGTGTGTGTACACAATGATTTGCTTTTCACATAGGTAAAATACAGTATAATGCTGTGATATAACATACTTTAATATATTTGTTAAAAAAAAACTATTACAACAAAATATAAAGTGTAAATATGCATATATCAAACTGTATTCTTATGTTAGGGAAATGTCCAGTGTGAAATTACCATGCATGTGCTTTAATACACAGGGGCTTATCCCGTATCGGAGAGTTTTGACAAAACAGCTATAAGCGTAGAGCTGAGCTAAACCATGTTGCAAAGTGAAGGGTGCAAAATATTTTTTATTTTTTTGTACTGTGCTTTACAACACATAACTCACATACTGCATTTATGCCTAACCTGTAAATTAGAGTTGAGCAAATAAAACCTTTACCTCTCAACTTTGCATCCATTTTGTCCTTACTCTCACTGTTACACATTGTATCAGCGCCATAGAGGTTCATAAATTCTGTATACATACTTTATGTCACAGTACAAGAAATTATATTAAGTGGCATTTTCTGAAACCCAATTTATTTAGAAACAATGAAAACATTACTGTAGAAATCTAATTTTTTACTTACACATTGTTCCTAAATGCCTTAAAAACCAAAATAAAAGCAAACCAATATATAATCATTTGTATACTAATCTACTATCTGCTACTAATTATATATCAAACCAGCTGCATTACTGGTAAACATTTTCCACATAAGAAACCTCTCCACAACACCTCACTTTACTTCCTGAGGTTTTCCTTTCTCATTCATACTGCCTGGAAGTAAAGACATCCAGACTCAAATGAACATAAACACAAGCACCTACAATAAACACATATTACTGTATCATAAGTAAAACTCACTGTGACCTGTGAAGCAACAGCTGTTCTTATAGGTAGGAGCTCTGCTCTGACATGTTTTTGCAAGATGAGGGGTAAACACAAACCAGGTGTGCTGCCTCGCAGTGAGATTAACCATGTCACTACTTGACAGAATTGACAGACTCTTCTATGATTAACAGATGATAAATGATTTCCTCTTGCTCAGTTTTACACTACTGGAATTTGATCAGACAAAAATGTGTTTTATGACACCTGTTAAATAGTACAGTCTCTACATCAAAAACACAATTTGCCAACATGACCCATATGGTTTTCAAGAGTAACATTTTGTTTGTCTTTTGCTTAGACATCAATAGTAATTTCCAGCCTTTCTTTGTTTGTTAGTTTTTCACTTTTCATGGCCCTAAATCTTTGTGTTCATTGTTACTTATCAAGATTTTCTAATGACACAAACAGATTCATTCTGGCAGACAGAAAAGTTAAACATTAAAATAAACCTTTGGTAGTAAGGGAAAGTGGTGAAAATGTTTAGTAGGTTCCCAGATAAGGCCTGTAATGCTGGCAAAATGCATTTATTTTGTAGATCAGCACAAGCCATGGCTATTGTGTGCCATTATTTGCTTCGTATATACAGTGGAACAGAGTGGGTGGATGAAGAACTAGCATTGCAGCCATCCTTTGTATTACTGTGGGTTGCTGTTTTCCGCATGCATAGACAAGATGGCTCTGGGAGTAGATTTCCTCCCTATCCTAAAGGTTTTTTATGTCATTTGATGCGCACCATAATGGTTATTGCAATTGTTGCCCCTGGATAAACCATAGTGTCACATTTATGTATTGGGCATGATATTCAGAAAGTGTGGCTGCAGAGTACATTATCATTGGTGGAAAAGAAGCTAGGAATCAGAATGGCCAGTTATATTTATAAACAATGAACAATCTATTAGACCGCGCTCCCTCTTTAAACTACAGCAGTCACCTCTACCTCCAGGTGTCACACCCAGTGCTCAAACCCCTTCTATTTAGGATTCCTAATCACCAAAAGGCGGTGAGACACAAAAACACAAGTCCAAAAACAAAAAGAGGGGGTGAGGGTATCGCGCAGTTAACAGTGATTTCTTTCATACTGTTTCTGTGCAGAGCAGTTTCTATTGTAATACAGACTTTCAAAGTCTCAAAGTTGCAACGTAGTTTTCACTCCTATTCTCTTATTCTTAGAAGGCACTTCTTTCTCTCTTCTCTCTTTTAGGATCGTGATCCTCAAGGGAAAGGAGAAAAAGAATATCCTTGTGCAATATATTCAGGAAGAGGTAAGTATTACTATGGTCAATTTTATACTCACACTCATTTTCCCTTGAATTACAGATACATAGTAACGTTATTTTATGTTCTTGTTCTTCCCGCCTTCTATTCCATCCTCCAGCTCATCAGTCCTTAGGGCAGCAAAACAAGAAAAGACTTGTCAGGACATCCCGACGCTAATGACAGTTCTAATGGGGACTGACGGAGGATATAAATATGACCCAATGACAGTAGATCTGTCATTAGCGCCGGAATGTCCTGCTAGCAAGACATGTTTTGCGTCGTCTGCCTATGAATTTATTTTGGCCACCCTTCCAACCCCACAGGATTAAATGTTTACAAGATTTACTATATTTAGATTAAAAGGCGGCAGTGGTGCCGTGAGCGCAAATATTACACCTCTTTTACACATCCAAATACATTTTAAATTATAAATGTTAATTGATCCCTCAATTCATTTTGAAAACATTTTTTTACATAAATTACAGGATTGGGATTTTTTTTTTTGTCTGATTATCATCTGATTGATGCTTATTTAAGTCTGGCATTAGTTAACAGTCTATAGTAACATAGGGCCTGATTCATAATTAAGAAGGTGCTTAAAATAAGAGAGGAAAGTCACTCCTGGGCTAAACCATGCTAATTTCAGGGGGAGTCAAGT